>JADDOH010000195.1:0-242395 GCA_016648135.1 Agrypnia vestita
CCTCCAATATTTGTAGTATTTGATCGTGCCAGGTCTTTCACGGACGCCCTCTATTCCTGTTCCCTTCAACACTCGCCCCATATATTTACATAACCAACCTTTCCTCGCTCATACGTTCTACATGATCAAACCATCTCATTATTCTTTTCTTTATTCTGTCTAACACACTACAGCCAGCATTATATTCACTTCAAATTTGGTCATTCCTCACTCTATCGACCAAAGATTTTCCACACAAACAGTCTACTTTCATTCCTTATTTGCCAACTCCAGGCTTCACTTCCATACATCAAAATTGGCGCTAGAACGCCATTATGTACCGCTAGTCTCGCTTCTTTCGATAGGTTCTTATTGGCCATAATGTATTCAGAGCACCATTAACTTTACCCGCAGTCACTCTCCATTCGATATCGTCCTCAGCCTTGCCGTCTCTATTAAATGTACTTCCCAAGTACAAACATTTAAAAATCTAACGCCGTGGTCAGATCAACGTCATATTTCATAAACAAAAATATAATAAAAACACCAATAAAACAGCTTGCATCTCAAACAACGTCTAATATCGAAGAAAGCGCTCATTTTTAGTGAAAAATAAGACGACCAAGCCATACTTGAACGTGTGCCAGTGTTCTAGATACAAACCGGACCGGCGACGGTCGCGCCGCGGTACGCTAACAATTGCGCTATTTGAATTGCGCGATTACACAAATTAGTATTGTGGTCGAATTGGTAGACCCGTGATTGATTCACGATCAGCCCAATTTGCGGCATTTAGGTCTGGTGCTACCGCGACCGCGGGGCCTCGCGTCTCGAGATCAGTCAATAATGCAAGTGGCAAACGGGTCCAGCAGGTCCACTGTGGACGGCTCGTCGCTCAAGGCGCGGAGAAATTATGACCCTACGGAGGAATTGCAATGAGCGCACGCACCGGATTGCACTCACGCTCATCATGGTAAATTAAGCTGCAGTGAGAACAAGTACGTGACAAGTTATGCAATATATATGTTAAAAACGCAACGAAGATAGCTTCTCGCCTTATATATAAATATATGTATAATATCATATCAGTGCTCTCTATCGTGTGTTACGGAATATGAAAGGAAACTATCGCATTATATCGGAGAGCACTCATTTTCTTTAAAATATACGACGTTATTGATTACTACCCGTACACCCGTGAAAAATCACGGGAAATAATAATAAATATATTTAGATTAAGAACGACCTTTGTATTATTTAAATCCATCAAGTAATATATATGTGTTAGTATTAATTTCTTTGGGGATAACCCGCGTCAAAATCTGGTCCTCAGGACCATTCCTCACTTGGTAATAAGCTTCCGATACGAACGGACGTGCTCGCACTGCCCCTCGTGACGGAAATTTATTAACAAGACACCCTGAAGATGCCTGTTGTGATTCAGGCGAAACGACGGTTGACGAATGGTCCTTCTGAGGACCAGATTTTGACGCGGGTTATCCCCAAAGAAATTAATACTAATTTAAATAAATTAATAAATTAATACATTTCTAACACCCGTGAAAACCTTTACTATAATATATATATATACCGCCACAATTTTTAACACTGCGAGTACCTCTGTACTTCGTTCGCACCTGTCATACGATGGATTCGAAGTTTTTTTTTAAAAAAGTATACTTTTTGTAATTAACCTTAACAACTATCTCTACTTTTTAATCTATTATAATATGCACGCTTTCTAATAATAAAAAGTAAAAAAATTATTTTTTTTAGAAATTTTTTGTTTATATGTGTGATTGTATGTTGTACATTTCCAGAATAAAATGTTTATTTTAATATAATTAATAAAAATATGCTTTTTTCACCACTTATACTGTAATGGGTGAAAACAAAGAATATTTTTATAAATTATATTAATAATAAATAATGTCACCACAAGATCATTTTGTTCTTTTTGAAGAAATCGAACATAGTAATTTCGTTGTCGGTTCGTCTGTCTATCTGTAAGTCTGCCCGTGTAATATAAAAAATTGTTCTAATATTTTGATAAAAGTCCTTATTACTATTTCATGGGTGTCGGCTATAAATAAGTAAATAATTATTCTTTAGGATCCAGCATGTAAAAGTACCGTCATTTTTGACGGGTTATAACTAGTTTAATATTAATAGTCCTAAGCGTGTGTTGCTTTTTACGTAAACTTATTACCCATCAACGCACGATGACGACGTGCGTTAGATTAGAAACGTGTGAAACTATCTACTTTTCTAACACTACGAGAGACGAGATGATCAAAAGACGAGAATGTAATATTCTCCGATATTCTATGCAGACCGAATGCGCCCTGAGCCCGGTAGAAAGTTTGAAACCTCCATTACATTTTGACGCACACTTGACATTCAATTATATCGCATAACGGTGTGGAGTGCGGACCCTCATTTTGATGGTAATCGATTCATGCATGCGGCAACACTTTCACTGAACAATGGTAAAAGAAGAGCGGAACGAGCGGAAAGAGATGTTCCCGCATGATGGCGACAGATTCCACTCGGTCCGTCTCATTATCAACGACAACTGTAAATGTTTGCGTACCACACTTTGGGCACACCTCCGAATTAAAATTTATCACGTAGGTACACCATGATAATATTTGAAGAGCATTCTTCAAATTTATGTCGTAAAAAAAGTAGATTACGGTTTCAATTACCTTACTTTTGAAAGGAATGGTACTTAGCGATATTTTTTACACCATTTTCACTGGCATATTTATGACTGCTTTATTTTGTAACAAACCAACTGTGCCTGGTCCAAAAAATGACAAATAATTTACTAGCACACGTATAGGTTTCACTATTATATTATCATTATGTATAATGTATCGTTAATGCTTACACATCTTTCCAATTAAGAAGAACAATCGAATTAGTATGTGTAAGCCGTGCGTACGAGGCACGTTGTTTCTCTGTGTTGGCGTTTATACCCACATACTCTAACACAACGAAACAATGTGCATCGTACGCACAGCTTACACACACTAATTCGATTGTCCTTCTTAAATGGAAAGAGGTCTACCTCGCAGTAATATTTCAAAATACATAGTATAATTGCGTTGGACCTTTTCTGCTAATTTCTTCAATAAAAATCAGTACCTGATTTTTAAATGTTATAGAAGCCCTTTAGATAAACTTGAAATAAATTAATTCATAAGTCGCATTATAATACCGGTAATATTATTATAAAAAACATACTTTTAATATGAAAACTGTGAAATTAATACAGAATTACATAATCTAAGATTTATAAATGTGTTAAATTATATTATTTTTGTTGCGTGATACTCTCTCATTCTCTCTCTCTCAGGTACTTTTTAACTTCTATTCAGACCTTTACAATCAAAAAATATTAACTATATAATTATAATTATTACAATACAAATAATTCAAGAAAACATTCATGAAAAATTTAAAACGAGCACATCCTTAAAATTTCAAACTATCAAAATGTAAACAATATCAACAAAATTTTATAAACTTGGGAATAAAAAAAATCAAAAGCCTCATTACAGAAATTAAGAAGATAACTGAGATTAAATAAATAAAAAATGAACACTATAAAAACACAATTAAACAATAAATATATTTTTAAATATATGTATACAAAATATATCAAACATAATAATTTTGTTGTCTGTCCGTCCGTCTGTCTATCCGTCTTTCTGTCCATCTGTTTGTCTTAACTTCGTAACGTCGTATAACGTCCGTAATTTCGTTCGAATTCACGGCTAAAAAAACAAATTTAACGACCACCTAACGCATGCTGATACTGCCGCCTCTCCCTGGACCGCCAAAAAGATACTATAAATATATACCAGGGCTTAGCAAAAATGCCATCCAATGTTCCGTCATTTTCAATGGGTTAAAGCTAATAAATATATAAAAGTGTAAGTCCCTCTCCATGCACAAGAGTAGTAACTATTTTGGAAGGTGGGGCGATACAAGTTATGTATTTTATAGTTTTAATAGACTAGAAAAAAAATTGCATCAAAACTGTATTTAATATTAAATAAATAAAATAATAATACTAAGGATTACAGTAGATTTTTTTAAACATGTGTAGAATTTGCGTTTAATTTTTCAAAACTAAATTATTTATAAAAATGCATCGTGTATTATTTTAATTGTTATGTACATAGTAAGCTGTATATGTATTTAAATACATGGCAGTATGAGAAATTTATTACCAGGGTAAAAATATAAACACACACAGGTCAGGTCTTGGCAGTAAACGGCTCATTATTCATTGAAGAGATTTCCTGTTTCCCAGTATAGATTAGATGCTGTAGTTGTGATCATTAACAGGGGAATTAATCACCAGGAACACGCTTCTCGGCTAAGTTAATGAACCGCACCAAAATGATCGAATTACTTAATGTTATCTACACGTCCACACAATGCCCAAGAACTAATGACCAATTTAATTTATTTTAATTAATTTGACACCGTGCAAATTACGTTCAAGGTTAGCTGGCTTTGATTTATCAGCCTCCATATATCTTTTTATTAATTACTTTAATCTTAATTAAAACGTACGTACGTCAGTGAATAGAAATTGAAATTTTTTTGTTAGCGGTGTTAGCGTGTTAGTTACAACAGTGTTAGCGGTATAAATAGTAAAAAAAAAAATCACATGAACCTTATTTTATCTAGCGCAGATATATCTTCAATAACTATTTGTGGTAGAGTGGTGTATGAGGAGTGCGTAGTGATAGTGTGAAAGAGATGAATGCATGCGGTAGGAAGCGGGGGAAACGGGCGACGCCATTCGGGCACTGACGGTCGCACGCAGAGGATTGTTTATAAATAAAGTGATAATTACTGAACAAGATCGGGTATTCAATTTCTTCCTTATTTCAAAGAAAACTTATCATACTCAGGAAGTGATTATACCACACTATTAATTAAAAATATAAAAATACTAAAGGATAATAGTTGCATGCAATTTTACTTAGCAAATTGTTTCATTAGTTGTGGTACAAATAAATATTCAAACTTTATTAAATAAACTAAACATAGCACAGCACATACAATTGAACTTTATTTCATGACTACAGTTTATTTTTGACAAAACAGACAAAAAACAAGCTTGTGAAGGCAAAAAGTAATTATATTAAATGATTTTTTTTAATTACGCTTATATTCAAATACAGGTAGGTTCTAAAAAGTAAAAAATAAAATTTCGGATAAAAATTTTTTGCCTCACTCTCCCAATAAAGGGTGGGAACTTACGATATTGAATACAAAATTTTGTTTTTGATGAAGGGAAAGCGCCCACGCTTTTATTTGGAGAGTAAAGCAAAATATTTTTGTCCGAAATTTTATTTAAATTTTTTAGTAGATTTAAATATACGCGAGGATTTTAAAAAATAAAAATTTTCATGTAATATAATTTTCTACTTTTTAGTCTTAATATTACCAAGCGTACAAAACCGCTTCGGTAGGAAATTAGCGCTATCTTTTGGTGAGCTCATTAAGTAATTTTCCATATGAATCTTTGACTAATTAATTATGATGGATTAACTGATTAATGTATTGTCTTCGAAAATACGCCTGGGTGCAAAATTTCAGCTCGACTGAACATTGGGAAGCGGGTGAAATATCGATTGTAAGATTCCGCCCCGACAAACAGAAAAACAAACACAGGCGAAGCTAATATAAGCGTGGTAAAATGGAGCGACAATCAACGGCGTGTAGTCAGAGCTTTGAAACAAGCTGTAAAATATCTATCTCGTTATATTCCGATCACAATTATAATCCCATTATTCAGATTTTAATATGAGAGAAATGGCTTAGTAAGGATCAATGGAGAAAAATTCTTTTGGAGACCAAGACCCACCGGGGGTTGTACAGTCAATAGAAGTGATGATGGAATTGCCTCTCAACAACATGTGTAAATGACACGTTAAAAAAAAAGTTATTTAAACCTATTAACTCTAGGGACTGCACTTCTCGAATATAGTCGCAACAAAAATAACAGTCGATTGTTTGTGCGATGTAATAAAAATTTAATAAATACATTTAGAAATTAGTTTACAGACCTTAGAAGGTTAATAATTATTATCATTATTATTTTAGTTAAGAAACATGATCCCTTTAGATATGCGGTTGCTAAGCCGTGACTAATAAATATGTCTGGTGTCCAGAAGGCAAGATATTTAGTATCACATTGGTACGCATCTTAGACCAGAGAAAATAGACTGGATTCCTGTGCTGTTATATATTTTCTACAGCTAAATACATCTATGGTTCACGTCTTCCACACAGTATCTTAATAAAATAGATTATTAGTTGGTAACAACTCACATTTCTTCGAAAATAAAGTCTTGCACAAGATTTACTGCCCTATATAAGGTAACTTAACTTCGAGAGTGGAGGAGGCAAAAGAACTTGGAATTTTGGAAACGGTATGCTGCACCAGATATCCTAAGGAAGATGAAAATAGGGAGACTACAGTGGGATGTACGTGTAGTGAGAACAGATGTTTCCCATAATATGCACAAAGTCCTCAAAGACAGGCCAACAGAATCAAAACCAAAGGGAAGACCAAGAAGTAGATGGATAGATAATAAACAAATAATCTGCAAGAAGTAAACCCCGGTAGAAAGCCTAGTTGACTACTGAATGAATCTTAAGAAAAGCAAGAGAAGAAGCATAACCGTGTAGTTACAAGTGATAAGATAAACCGTTATTGTTACTCACTGGGTGATTTATTTTCAATAGTAACGATGATCAGTAACTGTGATTAGGGTATATTCTCAATGGCTTGCTCTATCATAACATATATATCTGTTGACCGCTTTTAAATGATATTGTATACTTCGTCAATTTGTGTCACGACCTATTATATAAAATAAATTAATAATTAATTCGTTTCACATACATCTTATTTGTCCTTCGAAGTATCTAAATAATGTACGCCAATATTTCCGAAAAAATTATGTAAATATTGACATTAGACAGATGTCTTAATATTTATCACATAAACTTTACACGTAGGTATATAAACAAGTACTTACCATGTATTTTGAGCTGGCACCCGTAGATGCGTGATTTTAATTTTCTGTAAGGTTCTGTGATTCGAACGCAATTAAGTAATGATTATATTACATTTATCTAATATTAATAACTATTATACAGGTAAAAGCCCAAGCAATAAGTGTAAACAAAACATTTCCTGACTCATTAATATCAGCTTACAAAAGTAATGAAAGCTGTTCCTATACCAGGATGCGGGGTTATAAAGCGATTACCCATTGGAGCGGTCTAGTTACATTTACAGCCCCGTATATCAAAATGATGGCCAAGCCGCACCGCAGGCTGTGTGGGACTAGCCTCGCTGCAAAACTTCCGCTATAACCCTCCCAAGATCCAGATGCCTAGACCTCCGTTCATTTAGATCTCATTTAAGCAATGAAGACTCTGCGAAATTTTTTAACATGCGAACTCTAACTTGTCGAAGAAACATAGCTGACGCGGTGATGTTATTCAAAATAACACACAATCTAGTTGATTGTCCGGAACTCCTTCAACGAATATCTTATCTTACCACATCCCAACTCGCAATAACAGACACTCATCTACTTTTCATCTCCTCTTATGTAAGACCAACTCAAAATAAAACTCTTTTATGTACAGATCCACAAATTCATTTAACACAAACTATCACCACATTGACATTTTCAACTCTCGATAAGAAACATGAAACAAACAATGTCTACACAACCGCACCCAAACTAATTCGTACAATATTTCTTCCCTTCTATTCCCGTCCCACATTCCCCTCCACCCTCTCCACTCGCTGTTAAATTAAATTAAATGAAGTTAAATTAAATTAAATTACTATATTCAGTGGACAATTTGTTATTGGCATAATTTTATAAACCATTATTTTATATTTGTTTAGATTTGCTATTAATTTTCCCCAAAATAAAATAAATAAATAAATACAATAATCCGCGTATCGGGCAGACGAAGTCACCAATAGGCATGACGACAGCTTTTGAAATAACCTTCTATAATGTAGGTACACGTCTACTATTACCGAAAATAACATTATTTCAGTAATAAACTAAGTTTTTACGCGAATAACTGAATTTTCATCTACCTATTTTTAATTTCACACGATAACGCCCGCAGGTGTCATGGTATCTACGTGACGTCGAGCCTAAGTAAACATTGCATCGTGTCTATGACAACAGCTCAAGAGACACGGTGATGGTTACATAGACGTGACGTCATTCGCTCTGACCAGCGTTTCAGTTAAAATGGCCGATCGCAGAATATTATATTTTTATTTTACTTAAAATCGTATTAATCACAATGTGTACTTATATTAAAACTAGATCATTTTTTAGAGTCCTTTCAAAATATTTTCTTCTCGAAAATCACTTATCCTTTAATTCTTTAACACTGTCGTCATGCAAACTATGGGGACTGTTCTGAGCTTGATCGATTTCGAAGGCTGTGCGCGGTGAAAACTTCGAATATAAATTACTAAATAATTTTAATATTACATAACCTTGAATCTTATCGTCCTAACAGTTATGAATTTGTTATATTAATTTGATTTAATTATTCAGAAATTAAATTGAAAAATAAGTATAACATACAATTCTTTTGTACGAATTTAAACTTGGGCACTACGTACATCGAGCGGCACGCAATTTTAACTAAGCATTGTGTAAAGGAACCACTTCTGAACGAACAGTATGGAATCGGTTCATGGGATTGAAGATTTCCTATTAATGTTGAAAACAACAAATTGAAATCTCGTAAGTTTTATAATAATGAGCATATAATGGTTGACAAAATGCAAAGAATCCAATAGCTCGTAATTTTATTAATTTAATTTATCTGCACAAAAATGATATTTAATTTGAAGGTTAAAATATACCACTAAAACTAATTCGAAACGCAGATACGTGTTTCTCGTCTTACTCTTGTTTTCATATTGTCAAAGATTCTTATCTCACCTCAAGCGAAGAACAGAGAGAGGTTAAAACTCATTGCTTATTATATTTTGTACACAGTGTAACATAACTTATACGTATTACTGATAAATTTCTGAGACAAAAGATCAAAGTCTTATTCCTACACACGCGCTATTAAGATTTATGTCCAACCAATTAATTTTATACTGCGATAAAATAAGCAATCATTTATAATCAAAAGGTATTCAAATACGAGAACAATGCAACACAATTCACATTTGTAAGGGGAACATAAACTTTTATGAATTTTATCTATTTTAAAGCATTATTGAAATCTCTAACGTAGGTATCTCAAAAGGTTAATCAACCTTTATAGCGCCACACGGCGCGGACGTTATGCGCTCCGAGCATCTCGCGGCAACACCGTGATATCAGTGTCAGATCTGATTCTTGAACACCCAAGCCATAATGAATCTCTATGGAAAATGGCAAAATATTCCTAGAGGTTCTTTCTATAATCACTCTTGCTACTAGTGATGAGCTAAGCTGCGATTGTGACAGTGAGATTTGTATTCAATTGTATATTAACCACCCAAGAGTCAAATCTCATAAATAAATAAAACTTTTAACACTATTTTTATACCTAAGATAATTTTATTGAATCAACATGATTCGGGAGCCAAGCTCTCTTCTTCAGGACAAGTAATGTACTAAAACTAATTTGACAATATAGAACAATAATTATGTGGGAGGGGGGCGTATACAAACAATAATTAAACGGAAGTAGACAATAATGTGGTAAGAGGTTTCACTCTAAAAGTATTTATGAAAATTAGAAATTAATTACAATGAAAAAATATTAGGTCCTTACA
The DNA here is from genome assembly GCA_016648135.1 of Agrypnia vestita. Lineage (NCBI taxonomy): Eukaryota > Metazoa > Arthropoda > Insecta > Trichoptera > Phryganeidae > Agrypnia > Agrypnia vestita. The sequence goes on from JADDOH010000195.1 coordinate 9,839, forward strand.
TATGAAATTGGCGTTTTGCCGTACTGACGAATTTGATCTCAAATATCTTCTCTTTGGTTAGGAATTCCAAATCCAAATTTATACAGCTATTTACTCATGTATTTGTGTTTTGAAAATTATAATTCATTTGTTTTTTACTCAATTGTTTTTTTCTTTGCGTCACTCAGTTTACAAAATGAAAAACTTGAAATATCGCGTGATTTACGAGTACGAGTTCCACCGTGGCACCAGTGCTTCAGAAACGGCTCGAAGGATTAATGATGTGTATGGCGACGGTGCCGCAAAAGAAAACACAGTGCGTTTTTGGTTCCAACGTTTTCGTTCTGGAAATTTCGACCTACAGAACAAGCCCCGTGGACGGCCGGAGACCAAAGTTGATAATGAAGAATTGAAGGCTATTGTGGAAGCGGATCCATCGCAAACCACATCCGAGTTAGCTGCAGGCTGCGGTGTTAGTGATAAAACTGTTTTAATCCACTTGAAGCAAATTGGTAAGGTGAAAAAGCTTGAAAGGTGGGTACCTCACGAATTGAGTGAAGCAAATCAACAAACGCGCGTTGACTGCTGCGTTGCATTACTCAACCGGCACAATAATGAAGGGATTTTAAATCGAATCATTACCTGTGATGAAAAGTGGATCCTGTACGATAATCGGAAGCGCTCATCGCAATGGCTGAACCCTGCCGAACCAGCCAAACCATGCCCCAAGCGAAAATTGACTCCAAAAATGTTACTTGTGAGCGTTTGGTGGACTAGTGCTGGTGTCGTTCACTACAGCTTTCTTAAATCTGGCCAGACGATTACGGCAGATGTCTATTGTCAGCAACTGCAAACCATGATGGAAAAGCTAGCTGCTAAACAACCGAGGCTGGTTAATCGCTCTAGGCCACTGCTGCTTCATGATAACGCTAGACCACACACTGCACAACAGACGGCTACCAAATTAGAGGAGCTTCAATTGGAATGTCTAAGACATCCACCGTACTCTCCGGACCTTGCCCCAACAGATTACCATTTTTTTCGAAATTTGGATAACTTCTTGCAAAGGAAAAAATTCAACTCCGATGGGGCAGTCCAAACCGCCTTCAAAGATTTTATTGATTCCCGTCCGAATGGTTTTTTTAGTAAAGGGATCGATGATTTACCTATGAGATGGCAAAAGTGCATAGATAGCAATGGTACATACTTTGATTAAATAAATATATTATAATAAAAAAAAATCGGCTTTATGTTCCTCCCATACTAAACGCCAATTTCATATGTAAGGACCTAATATTCAGAATAGGATAAGTTGTAAAATTAATTTGTTTTTTGGTAATATTTATGATTTGGTTAACATTTTTCCTTATTTCAAAAATTTCGAGATTGTCCAATTGAAAACCACTAGTATCAATATGTAGTAATATAACACCAGTATTTACATCAATAGAGTGATTAAATTCAATTAAATGATTAGCGAATTCAGAGTAATTGTTGCTATGTATATTAAATGTTCCTTTACTCTGGTTTCAAATTTTCTTGAAGTTTCATCTATGTAAAAAGTAGTCACAATCTTTAAATAAATACCTGATTTTTCCATTTGTATGTTTTTATCCTTATTATTAAGAACAAATTTCTTTAATTTAATATTAGTATAAAATGCTGGCAAGATAGTATTGAGGGTTTTGTTACGTATTAAATTAGCAGTTTGGTTATTGACAAATACAATTTTCTTCCATTGCATCCCGTTGTCTTTTGACATGTTGATTTAATAAAATTATCTGTGGTGTAAACAAAGTGTTTAAGTTTTTATTTATAAAATGGTGCCACAACGTGATTTCCTAAAACTTGAAGAAGTCAAATCTCAGTTACTCATCATCTTTATAATCCAAATTACAAATCACAGTCACAATAACGCTTAAACTCTTAACTATTTGCTATAAAATAAATTGTTATATGTAAAAACGGCAGCAATACCATTGATAAAAAACCTGCATTTATTATTTTAAAAGTAACCCAAAAGTCTGCAAAAATATGAGTTGGGTGATATTCGAAATGTCCGCGTGATAACAGATGTTGCGTGTTTTCCATATTATTTTACGGAATCGAAGCATGGATGCTTACCGAAGAATCAATCAGGCGACTTGAGGCATTCGAGATGTGGATCTACAGAAGAATACTCAAAATAAACTGGATGGACAGGGTTGCGAATGAAAAACACACACCTGGTGAACTTTCAATCATTAAAAGCTAATTAATAAAGAGTTTAAAACTTCTGTTTACGTCTCAATAGGTTAGTATCTATATTTATTTGGCTACGCTGGGGTGGTATGTTACATATACCCAAAATACACAGCATATTTTTTTTTTAAATCAATTGAACGACACAATATTGAAAACATAATAAAACAAAGTATTTTCAAAATTATTTTTATAAGATTTATTAATCTTAAACGCTTTTGTTTGCTTAAATCTTAAACCTACTTATTTCATTTCGAAGAAAAATAATTAATGGTAAACAAATCTGCTTCTAAACTGAGTGATTCAGGAATCTATCTCCTGGACCTAAATCTAGAAACGTGAGGCGTAAAGATGGACGAGCTACAAGAACAGTTTCAATGTTTCACATCGACTACCTCTAAGAGTAATTCAATATATGAACATCAATCGTTTGTTTCACATCGTGTGTAGTGATATGAATCGTAATGTATTATTGAGCGAACGCGGCGATATTACAACAGCATTTCCAATTTCAATAGCTAAGTTGATAGCTTCAATAAATCCACCAATAAATTAACGCGGATGACTTTGATTAAAGTTGTTAATTATTTTAGTCGTATAAACTGCAATAGTTGATATAATGGAATGACAGAATTGTGTTGAAAACGTGATATATCGGGAACTCATTTGAAACGAATTGTTTAATTGACATTGAATACGTGATATTAATACGTTTCATAATGCATGTTAAAATATATAGCTTCGCCCGCCTGAAATTCAATTTGAGACTATATGAGTATCAGTGAAAAATGAATATAATCTAAACTACTCGTCCAAACAATGTTGTGTAAAGGGCAATTTTTATCTAAATAAAATTTTCCTGACGATAAGACTTACATTACCCCCGACAAATTAATATAAGTTTAAAATATATTTTACTCATATTTTAAAAATTTTTGAATTAACCTTAACAGATATATGTCATCATTTTTTATAGGCCTTTTTGAGTTCTACATCTTCTCTATAGAGAGCATTAATTTATCTCTTACTGTTAAGGCAGCGTTCGTAAGAAACGCATTCGCTCGACAGTTTTTTCGTTGATTTTAGTTGTAAAAAAGGTCACCACGAAAAGTCCTTTTATTTTAACTGGATAATATAATATAATCTAAATACTGGTGGAAGAATTTTTGAAATCGGATGAGTAGTTTCGGACCCTACATCCAAACTCATACATTTACCTCTTTATATATCAGTATAGACAATACAGCAACCCAAACAAATATATAAATCATGCTTCAAGATACGTTATACATGTCTCATAGAGACGAAGCTATTTTTTATATGACAAAGTGGGAATGTAAGTCTTTTTGTGTGTGACAAGTGTTGACTTACGACCTATCGCACGGATGGCTTAAGTGATCACTTCACACATTGCAACGCTCACCAATTTCACTGTAAAGAGATCACTTAAGCAAGCCGTACGATAGGCCGAGAGCCCTATGAACACCCAATAAGACTTCCATACCTATTTGCCCATATAAAAAATAGCTTCGTCTCTATGAGACATTATAATATTTGAAGAATTATTTAATCGTCTTCCAGTCTTACACTTTTTTTAAATCTTTATGGAAGTAGATCAGGTGTAGAAGAAATTTATGCATCCATATACTCAAAAGAATAATAGAACAATGTGTCACTCGAACTCTTCAGGCTGGGTGAGGTTGTTAATGTAATTAATACGGTATGTGACTGAAGGGTCCTCGTACATGGCGCACACCGCGATTATTAAGTGTGTCGATAAAAACAATTCCTACTTAAATACAAAAAATGAAGGAAAAAAGCAACAGTACCTCGACGATCACCGTTACAAATTTTGAAATTATCTTCTGGGAGAGAAAAAAGTGGCGCCCGGGAAACCATAAGGCAAAAAGGCGACCGGTGCGCTATCCAGCCTCTGAGATCTCATCTTCTTGATGAACTGTTTTTGTCTTGCATCGTGTGTCATCTTATACAACATAAAAAAATGTAATCACTTACCAACGAATATGGGGAAACGAATTTGAGCGCGCTGAGCGGTAAACTTACCTGCAAACAAAATAAAAATATTGATGTAGTAAAAATTCTCCATATTTTCATATACTGACGAAAATCATTATTATATTTCTTGGCTTGCTAGATACTAGCAAGATACTCGATAGTCAGTGTTCGAGCCTGGTCACCAAATAAGTCTTATGTTCATAACGCAAGTATTTGGTTTATGTAAACCTTGACTATTTTTTCAAAAATCTAAATATCGACTGTAAATTTTACGGGGCAAGTATAACTGTATACTGTATGATACAGTGAGTCCAAAGTCACAATACCGTTTAAAAGTCATTTTTTTTATTAATTTCATTTATTTACCATTTACAAGATAATTTATATGGAGATTTTTTTACATATGAAATGCGTGTTTGAGTAGAGGTGAAAAAACTATATAGAATATCATGTAAAACATAAAAAATAAAAAATTTAAATGGCAAAGTGATTTTCAGCCGGTCCATCGCCAAATAATATCTATTTTAAAACTGTTGTTTAAAACGTTTACTTTAAACATAATAAAGAGTGTTATTTTATTCTGTGTTTATTAATTAAGCAATTAAGAAACGAATAACAATTATCCATTAAAGTTGGAATTAATTCGGTTTTATCTTTCCTCAGTCAGAATACAATTTATTAGTATGGACATGCTGCGTACTTACATTATTACAACAGTAAATTGTTGAGTATTGAAAATAAATAGGACCATCGTAAATTTTAAATTCAACTATGAGGAGGAGCCGTACTTTCGTCCTGGTAACCAATATTACAAGCCCTACACAAAACAGACAGACACCGTTTTGGACAACGGTATTCATCTGCTTTCAGCAATATAGAGTAGGGAAATTTCTCCTGGGTTCTCTTCACGATGAGAAAGTCTAAGGCGTCATCCCGTCCCAATCAGGTTTCGAGCACCAAGCAAAAACATAACAATTTAACAACAGTACATTTAGATAAACGTTTAGATCAGTGAATAACATTTTCGACGGAGAGTTATGAACATTCTCGATATAGCCACGAAATGAAAACCGTTCATCAAATGTGGTTTTTGAATCATATGACTGAATTACTATTCAAAACATCTATGTACGTCCTACATCCTTTCATAAGATCTTTTTCTGAAAGTAAAAATATTAAACATTGCTTGAGTTATAAAACACCTGTGTGTTAGGATTTTAATTTTCAATAAAAAACATGTATGTCCTTCGAGTAGAATCATGCTGATTTTGACATGAAAAGTTTTTTTCAGTGATTGTAACACAATGTCAGATGGAATCATTGATCTAGATTCATCTCGAAATATTGCATCTCCAGAATTAAATTTAATAAACCAGTTTCGCACTTGTAGGTCAGTTACGGTTCCTTTACTATACAATGCATATTTTTTTAAATGCGTCCTTAGTATTTTCCTCTACCTAAACTGGCACAAATTTGCGTGACGAATATTTTATTTCTAATGTTTCACATATCCCTGCCGTGAAGAAAGAATACTTGGATGCCAGACAGATAAAAATTCAACAATTTTTAACATTTTATGACTTAACCTAATGAACACCAAATATTTGAATTTCGAGATTCAAGTATTTGGTGTGCATTGGGTTGAGAATTTAAAAAAATGTGCAATATTCGAGTTGCTAATGTACGTTAGTAAAATAATACAGATAAAAGTGTAAGGGTTATGGAAAGTCGGCCGAAATTTATATTTAAACAAAATAATTACCGGTTGGGAATAAATAATGAATACACGTAAATCTATTTTTGGCATATTTCTGAGTTATAATGTGAAGTTAGTTGTAAATTAACAATAATATTTTATGCAATTGTACGTCATAAATTTGTGTTTTAATAAGACTGAACGTGGTACCAACGCTTCCAGGATAAGAATTGTAAAATTTACTGTTTCAGGAAGGAAAGTTCCAGGCGAGGTTATTAATTACATGAAGAAGTAAATTAATACCAAGCCTTGAGACCGCGAGTAATGCAGATTGCAGACGCATAAAGCTTTAAATAATAATAATTATTATTACGACCCTTTGAAATCAAAATACATGCATTAGAATAGCTGATGCAGAAAAACGATGGTACAAACAAGAGAGCATTTGATAATACCAAATACTAGAAACGCTTATGGTCAGAGATAATATATAAATTTTGCACCAACGAAATATCTGCGATAATTTTTATATAAATATGAAGAACATGCAAACTTTATCAAAAGTAAAATTTTAACTAATATTAAATATCGGCTATTGTTGGAAATGTGTAGAATAATTAATAAATTACCACAACACGCAGTCTCTTTTACTTAATTTTTTTCAATATGAAAATTGGCTCTAATATCGCGATTTATTATAACATAAATATGGTAGATATTCTTCATTCGCGAAGAATTCACATATTTTCAGATTGTTAATCGAAATTTAAAAAGAACATTTTTACCAGCGACAAAATTATCATTGATGCAACAGTCAAAATAACCTCATTGTACATCTCTCTTATGGATACGGCATCGTCTGAAACTGTAATACTATAATACTAAGCGCGCAGACAATGCAAGGATCAACTGCATGTAGGTTAAAATATAATTGATGATTTTAAGAAATAATTAATGACAATTTTTGATATCCATATATGTACATGTATAATATGCTATAACATCATGCATTTGTATTTGATTACACATTTTTATCGATAGTGTCGTGGTATGATCGATAATACTGAAATTATGCAGAGAATTGGTTTGTATGTTCCTGATAATTACCTTAGACATCGTCAGCATAGATTGTTTCACATTCCAATATACAGGACCAACCTGCCGATGGTTATACCTGTTGGAAGAGCTACAGCTATGCTGAACAATATCGCTTTGGACACTGATCTGTTCCATATCTCTGAGAGAGTTTTCCGAAGCAGGATTCTCCTACACATTTGACATGAAAATGTATGTTAATTAAAACATTTTTTAAACTCTTAATTTATAACATTTACGACTTGAATGTACTTTTGTTATGTAAATGTTATATACAAAAATAAAATTGAAATTGAAATTGAATTTAATTGAAATAAAATTTATGATCAAGTCATGCGTGTTTTTGTGCTAAAGTAAAGCGTACCACTAACTATAGTATGAATTCACCTATACATATATGTACGTGTATCATATGCTATATCAACATGAATAAAATTTATGGACACATCAATCCTGTTTTTGTGCTAAACTATAACGCACCACTAACGTAGTATGAATTCACCTATACATATATGTGCACATATAATATTGCGTCTGTTTTATTTCCGAATAAACAAATGAAAATAAATATAAAAAATGAAGCAGTCTCCATTTTACATAATTGCGTGAAGTGCTCGCGGTTGTTCAGAATTACGTGTCGTATGAGGCGTTAAATAGAATGCGAAACCGCATTTGGATCGAGAATAAAAAGGGGGACACTAATAGCCCCGTTACAGTCCGGCGGGCGGGGGCGGGTGCAACCTTATTTGCAATGTTCGGTACATCGACAATTACTGTCACTTGACAGCTACATTAATAACGCTTTTTCTGCACGTTATTCAGACCGGGCAGGCGTTGAAAACATTTTCTTGGATAGTGTAGTCCAAATTTAAAATAAAATATTACTCAAAAAATATGAAATTCACTCACAAAGAATATCTTATATTTAATTTAAGAAATGTTGACATCACAGTGAAAGTGTGGGAAATCACAGACCACCAAAATATGTGGACTTGAATTAATGGAAATTTCTTGGTACAGAGTTGGTTCCGCGGCTAGTTCCAATATTTTTGACTTATTTAAAGAAATTACTAGGTACTTGTAAATTTTTAAACAATTATGAAAAGGTCAAACTTAAAACTCTTAAAATGTATCATTTCTCAGTACACAAGTAACGCTATAACAAAAATACGTTTTTATTCAAAAGATTCGGTTTGGAATAAAGTTTAAAAAAACATTTATTTAAAAAAATACGTTTTGTTTATTTAAGGTTTAAATATGCCTTTAATATATGCGAGGGGTTTATTCTTCCACTGTGACTCGATCCGCTCGCTTAAAGAAGGCTTTAAGTTCATCTCTGTACCATTTTATACTCTGTGGGGGAGGGTGAAAGAATTATTTTTAAATTAAAAACCATGCGAAAAAAGGGCCTAGAGTTATAAAACAACGCTACATATTAACAGATAGTTATTTTTCATGATTCATAATATGAAAAATAACTATCCGTCATCACTCATATATTATACGAGTGGTGTAGAAACAAAACCGAGGCGACAATGACGTGGTAGAAAATAACTCTGACACCGTGGTAATTTTATTATTGACAACTGCTCTTGAAAATATTTTTGTATATTTGAGAATAATTCATCAAAAGCATAACAATTTAAAATCTCTGCTCTGACTGTAAAATCAGTTTTCGCTTCTGAACCCCTAAAGATAGCTTTAATTATGCTTAAATCAAAGCACCCGAAAAAAAATTGAAAAGTAAATTTATTACACTTATGAAAGATCAAAACTAAAACAGTTTATTATCGAATTAAGCCTCTGTTATATATACATATACTTTCTTCCTAAGACTAGGCAAATTTAATTTACAATATTTCTTAGAAAGGTATATTTTAAAAATAATAACAACTTCAAAGCGTGACTTTTGAATTGTATAGGTACCAGGCTTTGATGCCTTTCGTAAATATTGCAAATTCTTGCGGTAACGCGAAACAAAACTCATAATGCAGTCTGATACGAAATAAAAATGTGCCACCGGAAACAATACCTTCCGTGTTGTCAAAAATGATTTCCCATCGGTTACAATCTCGGTCAAGGTCAGACGGCGTGATTCGCGGGACCGTGATGCGCCCGAAATTAATTAAATCAGCGCCGTGCTTCTGCGGTCAGCGGCGATCAACGGTGCTTCCGAATGTTCAAACCAGGGATGTCACGGATGTCATATTTTAAACATTCGCGAATGCGAGTGCGAATGTTTAGAAGGGGCAAAAAAGAAATATCAAGGTATGATTTTAATCATAGATTTTTATTTATTTAAGGATATAAACAATCAAATTAACAACAAACAAATTTAATAATCGAATTAATGTATATTATGGATGTCTCACAGAGACGAAACTGTATTTATTATTATTATTATGGGAAAGTAGGTATAGAAGTCATTTATGGTGTATATCGGACTTACGACCGATCGTATGGTAGGCTTAAGTGTAAGTTTTACACATATGTAACGTTCGCCATTTCCACCATGATATAATATACCATGTCTTACTAATTTTTTGGAATACAGTTTCGTCTCTGTGAGACATCCATAATATACATTAATTGATTAATGATGTCTCCGTGACAAGAAATCCAGTACTACCGTTCTGAAAGATTTGAACAAACTCAAAAATATTCTTAATAATCGAATTTCAATAGTGGCAGATTATATTTTAAAAACAATAATTTAGGTGCTTTATCAATCATGAGGCTCATATATAATATAAGGTCAGCTGCACTAAATATTGCTCCCTTGGTACACTGGCAGGAGGAGCGCTAAGGTACTTATGAGCAAGTTCTGTCAATTTGTCAAATTTGGATTTGGATTTTCACTCCTTTTTTACCTCTTTCAGTGGAGTTTCTGGAGGAATGATCATTTAGAAGTCTGGACCCCTGTTTCAGCACGTATTAACAATCGAACTCCTCGGCACGAAAGGCTTTCAAATGAGTTCGCAGCCCCGAAGTAGTACGCCCAACGCGTGAATATACTTTTTCACAAATATTACACTTCGCATGATCTTGATATATCGCCATATTTCACTTTTCTTCCCCGGCGCCATAATACAAAAAAAGTTCGAAATAACTATTTATAATAACTTATCCTAACTTAAAATAACCAACAACTCGAAACTTTGTTAAGTAATTCACTTAATCACTATACCTGATTATTGATTGATCGAAAAGTGACAACTAGAAACAAACACGCGATGATGACCCGCTAAGCTCCGCCCACCAGGGGCGTGCAGTGGGAACATTTCAGCATGACTTTTACGTAACCAATTATTTGGAAAAAAAATCGGAATACAACATATATTTCGTAATATTTCTATCGCAATTCTTATCATAGCATTCATATTTTGATATATCATAAAAATCTGTAGCATAAATATTTGATTTCTATTTTTTTCCAAAATATACGTTTACAAAAAAGTCATGCTTCAATGTTCCCACTGCACGCGCCTGCCGCCCATTCCTACTTGTCTCGATGTATACACTCGTATTCGCTTAACATTTGTTATTGTTTGATGCGAATGCGAGTGTTTAAAATTATGCGAATCATTCGCATATACGAATGCGAACGCGAACATTCGTGACATCCCTGGTTCAAACCATCGCCGGAAGGTTCCGCGGCCGTACACAAAGGTACCTAGCGGTCCGTACTGCATACTGTTTTGTGACAAATTGAAATAAATAGATACCAATAAATACAACATCATAAACCCGGCGAATTCCAAAACGTAGCGACGAGCGGCGACGGGCAATTTGTTGGAATTAGTTTCGTGTTATGATTGGCGGTTCTGTTATTCTAAATTCTAAATATCTAAATAAATTGTATGCGGAATGTTTAGTGAAATTATTTTGAATCAATATTTTGCGAACAACGAACGAATTTGTCTTATTAATTATTTATTAATGGAGAACGTTCTTTGTCGATATTATATTCCACTCAAATTTAAATAGTATACGGTAGCTATACGTAGATGCCTACCTACTTAAATATTTAAAAACAACAAGAATGAATTTGTCTTATTAATTATTTATTAATGGATAACGTTATTTGTCGATATCATATTCCACTCAAATTTAAATAGTATACAGTAGCTATACGTAGGTGCGTACCTACTTAAATATTTAAAAAATACCAATGATCAATTTCAATGGTAATAGACACATTATGGTTGCAAAAATATATGTGTAATAAAGCCAGATAAAGTAATGTAAAAGTAAAGTAAAAAACTAAAATTCACATTTTCTGAAAGCTTGCATCTAATATGATCTTTTTATAGTACCTTATTGTCAAAACCTTACTCTCTGGCAAGATTTATGTAATGAATAAAGTATTTCAATATTTGGATGACAAGGAATTCTTTTTAAGTTTTGTCTTAAAATGAAATAAACATAAGTCTCCCCTTTTTTTTTAAATATACATAAGTTAATCAAAACTAAAAAACAATAAACTGTGCGTATGCCATTCTTATTATATCAATAAAAAAAATTATCGAGAAATTTCTTTCAAGATTTTGATAATTTTATTTGGCCTGTATTAAAGCGAATAAATTTATAATAATAGATCCGAGTTACTATTTGGATTGGCCAACATTTTACAGAAGATAAGTAAAACATATTGTGAAAAATGCTTTAAGTCGTTTATATCAGAACTATACATATTTATTTGGAAATGTTTTCAAAAATTTTGACTCATATTTCTTAAATGTATGACCCCCTAAAGTATTGCGGACTGAAACATTCTATATATAAGAAACAAAGCATTCAATATTAGTTTCATAAGTATATTTCTTATTTGTTCTAGGTAAGAGAGTGTGCTGATATAATAAGAAGTGAAAAAGAAGAAAGCACACCATGGAAAAGGTAAACGTTTATCGTTATAGTGAAAGACTAAAGAGGTGTACAGCAGGACCTAGTAGCGGCGACAGCGATTTTTTCCTGTCATTATTGAAGGGTTTTCCACTTAATTTATAAGTATATCTTACACTTCCTTTTTTTAATACAAATAATACAAAAGTTTTAAGCTTTGTACATCTTAATATATTAAATTATATAGATTATTTTTGGTTCGGTTTGGGTATAAAAATTCTGGTAATAGCCATGGTATTAGCTTTTTTGGAAAGATAATTTTAAGCCAATCGTTTTTAGTTTTTATATGGGGTATTTTTAGAGCTTTTGGCAACACTTTTTCCTGTGACAGCCAATTTGACAGGTAACAGCTAATTTGTACTCAGTTTAATTTGCCGTTTCACCATAAATAGACTTTCGCCAGAATTGGTAGGAAATTGTGCAAATTTATTTCGAAAAATTGTGATTACGTAATCATATTTAAACTCTATCTTTTTTGGCATAAAACTATCAATACATAGTATAAAAGTAAGTCATATATATATTTAAGAACACATTCATGTTTGTGAAGTTGTAATTTTTCAGAACAAAGTTCTGTGATAATTTTAAAACCAAATTAATCAATTAGAAAGACATACAGAAAAATCTAATCCACGCAAAAATATTTGGCTACTACCGGGATTCGAACCCGGACCACCTCCTTTCCGGGGCCGTTGCTCTAAAATTAATAAATCAATAAAATAAGACTTACATAAAAGGTCGATATATTCACGGAAATATACAAGGCTCCTATAGCTTAATGGTTAGAGTACCGGACCCGGAAAGGAGGTGGTCCGTGTAGGAATCCCGGTAGAAGCCAAATATTTTTTCATGGATTAGATTTTTCTGTATGTCTTTCTAATTGATTAAATAATTTGGTTTTAAAAATATTTAAAAGTAAGCCCCCTGCGAGCGTCTGCTCGTATGTATGACCGCGCTAATCTCAAGAACCAGTGATATATTTTATTTGGTAGATTCAATATTAATATATGGTATAAGATCTTGGGGCCTTTCCATCAATTCAAATATTAAGGTTATACAAAATCTACAAACCGCAATCGTAAAAAGAATAATAAATCCACAGGTTTTTGAGCAAAGACAAAATACTAAACTAGTATATTCATCCGTAAAGATTTTGCCAATTCTTGGACTTGTTATATTTCTGCTACTAAAAGAAAATCACGAAAATGAAAGTTCAAAAAAGTAGTTGATCATGGCAAAAACACAAGATGCGCTTCAAATCAAATATTAACAATACCAAGAATAACAAACAAATAAAAACACTTGAATATCGAGTTCCAATGTTCTTGAACAAAATACAACGTACCTTTCCCTTAGGCTTAAAAACTCCAAAGTCAATGTCAGAACTTAAAAAGTGGTTAATAGAAAACGACATTAGTTATTTATTAACTATATTAAGTGTTTTATTATGATAATGACTTTGAACAATTAGTGATATATTTATATATATTTATACAATTAATATTTATATATATTTCTCTTTCTTTTTCCTTAATTTTTGCTATTTTTATTTTTAATTTGCTATTTTCTTCATTTATTGCTCTTTTCTTAATTTGCTTAAAATTTTTAACTTTGTACTGAAAATTTCTTTTATGTTGTTTTTTGTACTTAATTGTTTTCGTTTTTTATCTCTTATATAGTTTAAAAAGTGAATAATATTTTGTAAAAGTGTAACTTACAATTGTAAAAATGAACCTACAGACAAACGTCTTTTTAGTCGTTTTGTGGGACTAAATATTATAAAATGTAAAGAAAATAAATAGAAAAAAAAAAAAAGAAACTGAACGGATTTGTATGATTTTTTACTGTTACGGTCTGCATTTCTCGAGGAAGATTTTTGTGTATTGAAAATTGACCTTGCACAGATAGGGGCTAAGCATTAACGGTATTACTGAATCAAGTCGGAAAAAAATTTGCAGCTAAAGCGCTTTCGTGGAAACGCTGCATAATTCGTTAAAGATATAAAAAATCGTGTAGGAAAGAATTGTGTAAAATTAAATGATCTACAAAAAAAAGCATGTATCTACCTTTTAAGGATAGCTTACAACAACCATTTTTGTCTATAAAGTTTCATTAAATGTATAACTAAGATATGACGGTTATCTTTCCAGCAATTTTGACCAATTCAGTATCAAATTAAACCTTGCATTAAATTTGTCCTGTAGACCAAATCATTAAATTAAATATCTTAGAAGATATGATTCATTTCGTTTTAAACTTCTAAACATAGTTTCGTAGCTAATATTATAAAACTCGCCGTAAAAATATTGCCAAAAATCAATAATAAAAATGTTAACACCAAATCCAATGGGACACTTATATGTAAAAATCGTTATCATTCAAAATTATTTTTAATTTGACGAGAAAATTTCGTTTAGTCCGTTAACTAAACGAAATTTCACCGTTAAACGACCAGTCGTTTAATGTTCGAGTGTCTCATGTTTCGTTATGAATCTCGCCGGGTTTTATTTTATCGATTGTACGGCGCTAGTCGAGGTAGGTCAGTGCTGAATAGAACTTTGCAGAACAAACTGGTTCCAAAAATATGGTACAATTCAGACACCGATCTTAAAACTTTATTATGATTTTTGATTTATATTGCTTGTCTGGTTTGCTGAGAAAATTTTATTTATTTAAAAATATATATACTAAACTGTCTCACTGGGGATTATTTTTATTGAAATATATATGTACACAAACTTTACTTCAAAAAAGAATAACATAGATTACGATACAATAAAACGATCATTAATAAAATACTACATATCAATAGGGTGTGAGTCAACTGGCTTTGTTAATCTTTGTTTAATGTCTTGTTTTAAAAACAAACTTTATTTTTATTGTTTGTTGTTTACATTTTGTATGTTATAGAAACAATAATTTTTTTCCCATGAGATGTATTTATTATTTTCAAAAAATATCTAAGCATAATAATTACGTTGTCTGTCTGTCTGTCCGTCCGTAAATTTGTAAAACGTCCGTAAAACTTGCGGGAATTGAAACTTTTAGATAATAGGGTACGAATTTTTAGATAATAGGGCCGAAGATGCCTCACTGCGATACCTCGCGCTCGCGGTTTAGCTCGCTACCTCGATGTCACCTCCATATAAAACAAACGCATGCTAGTAGATTCGCATGCACGTGCCGAAAGATAGATACCTCACTGCGGTACATCGCGGCCCGCTTGGAGGTTTACTTCGATATTTACATTAAAACAAAATATTTTGTTTTTACATCGCGGTCGACGGCGAGCAGCGATGTGATCTGGCTAGTGATTGGTCTAATTCGCCTCAGCTTATCATATTGTTATGAATATCTTTTGACTATTATAAACATGTGGGACCAGCATTCGGATGAGTATCCCAAGCTAATTGTTTATATTTAGCGTCAGCGAAATCTTTCAAATCGATTCCTTGTTTATATTGTTCATAACTTCGTTCATTGACCGAAGATATCTTTTTTATCGTTGTCAAATTGCCGTCAAATCGTGGTCTCCTTTGTTTAAAAATTATATGAAATCAATGGAGCTAATATTATATACTAATATATATTATAATAAATAATAAAAGGCCTTCTTATCATTTTTACCTGTATTTTTCGTGTCACTCTGTATCTATTTAAACTGTGAAACAAACATTACATCAGTTTATTGTTTTTATTTGGTGATTCTACATAGTGCCACTTCCGTTCGATTGTTTACTTGTGTAGGTAAATTGAATTATGGATAAGTAGGTGCTAATTGAAAGCAGTATTTTTTACTTGATCAAAATTGTTATTTAATGTTTGTACTTTAATATCTACATACATACAATATACCCACCACGATTCGCTTCGAGATTTGGTAAAAATTATTAGTATCTAGGAATTTCAGTGAAAAATAAAAAGAAGTCAATAAAATCTTTATGTTTTTACTTTAGTGTTTACATATGAATTACATTTCTCTAGTTTTAACTTAAAGGAATAGCTGCAAAATAATCAGCAAAGGTGTTACGAATCGTTAAAGGTCGAAATTAAACATTTTTATACTAATATTTTATTGTATTTAGTTTAACGTTTAAACGAACAGTCAGTTTAAAAAATGCAAATGGTTTTCCGTTCATAAATTTTCAACTTCAAAATCCTGCAACTATTATGTCCCGCGATTTTTCACGGACGTACCGGCTAGTATCAAACATAATAATTTCGTTGTCTGTCTGTCCGCCCGTAACTTCGTAAAACGTCCGTAATTTCGTTCGAATTCACGACTAAAAAAACTAATTAAACGGCCGGAGATGGGGCTTGAGCCCCGGGCCAGCAAACCCGAACCGGCCGCTCTACGCATGTTGCTATCGCCGGCTCTCCGTGGACGGCCAAAAAGATACTATAAATATATACTGGGGCCTAGCAAAGACGCGAACCAATGTTGAGTCATTTTTGACGGGTGTCAGTATATAAATTAACTTCCCACTGTAGCGTACAAAATAAGAAAAAATATACGAGTAAGAACGCTCTACTTAGGTGTCAAATTAAATGGATGGTCATTTTGTATACAGTAATTATGTATATGAGATTTAAATGAAAAAAATCTACATAAATTTATAAATTTTGTTATCTGATCACTTTGGAGAATGATTATCACTTTCAAAAACGGATTTCAATTAAAAAATCATTATTATATTCGCCAGTCAAAAATCAACGGTATAAAATTAATATATTCCTATTTTAAATCTAGATTTTGTTTTAATTTCTTTGAAATATTAATGTATCGGATACGAATTGAAAAACGACGATTATGATGATTTGAAAGCTTTTAGCCATTATAAAGAAGTAATATTGAGGTGAAGAATAAATCAGTAAAACTTTTTCGAATTTTTTTTCAAAATCAGCAGTGTTAAACATATTTATATTTTTTGTAAATAAAACATCATTCCACACCAATACCTACTGTTTATTATCCACCGAAAAAAGTTTACCAAAAATCATTTTAAAAAACGTGTGCAGAACTGGCAGTACGTGGACAATAAACAGAATTACTTATTTTTTACATTACATTACAAAATTTTAAGGTATTTATAAAAAATATAAATATATATATTCCTTATGAACTGACGTTAACTTCATTTTGATATGCACAAATAAGCTGTGCTTAACAGCGATTTAATGAAGAAGAAAAATGATCAATGCATAGATAAAAATCAAATATTTACCTTGTAACTGCACAAATTATTCACATATTCTATAAGATAGATTCAGTTACAATATTTTATAAGAAATTTTTTATATTATGGAAAGTTTAGTTTAGAACAGCATATGTCTGAAGCGTATATCATTCATATACTTTGTTTAACCAAAACCAAGGAAACACCTTTCGTCGTATGTTGGTGTACATTTGTATTACACTAACCGATCATGGCAAAGTAGAATAAGGCTCAGGTTCACATCTTACCGGTCACGAATCTCATTTTCATTATGTAGATTTAGCCAAGACACAAACCGCTTTATTTATCTGGATCCCATAATTTGAAGGCAATCGACATAGAGTGTGTACACGTATCTCATAAAGTTGTACTTACTGTGGTAGACCACTTTTCTTCATTTTATAACTTACATCTAATTTCAGCACTGAAAAATAAGTTTAACAGAAACACTGATCATCGGCTAGTAAAATCAATTGGCGAAACCGATGTTCTTAACACTAGTACAGATTTGGCAAAGAATAAATTTTGAAACTGTACATTTTTTCAACTCAATTCTAATGCTTATACAAAACTAAGTAACATAATGAATTTTTATGGAATAGTTTTCGCGAAGTTTTATCGAGTTTCGCAAGTTAAATTGTAGATTCATCCATAAAAATCTCAGTGTGTTTTTTATTATAAAACATAATTTAATTAATCGTTCCGATCGACAATTCATTAGGTGACAATCGAGCGACGCACAACTGTATTGTATACATCGTTGTCGCTGCATCCGCGATTGCCAAGAATGCGGTCATAGAGTTTCAAAAAAATACGCACAAAAATGTACAATTAAACTTTTTGAAAAAGGAACTTGATGTTAGAGGAGTCGTCTCGGGAGAAAGGTATAATATAAGAGCTGCAAACAAGAGATAGAAAAAGCGGTTCAAAAATATAGTGAAACGATGTAAGAAATCGGCAGAGCAAAAGTTAATCGACTGTCAAGGCCCACCAATTCGAGCGGTACTACAAAGTGACAGTTATTATTTTACACGTTCCGAGGGGTACTAATTTTATTTATATTGGCGTGTCAATTTAGATTATTTACGCAATTCCCAATCATCACACTTAAATTGCAATTTTCTTGTTTTATTTTACATTCTGAAAAGAGGAAGTAGTAAGTAGAAAGGTGTTTAAATGGGGAAAAGTATTTTCGATTAAATAAATGACTATTTATTATTTGTTTTGGATTATAAAATTGGACAAATCCTTAAATCTATCTGTCGAACAAAATATTTGGTTTCCGGTGTACGATCCCGAAACATTTCCAATTCGGTAAACTGATGTATTGATGTATACAGACGTATTGCTTACATATCTTTATGCTATATTTATTTTGTTCTTTTTTCATCTTCTTGTCTCTTCATCTTTTTAATAATTAGATCAATCCTTTCCTTCCCATTCCTGATTCTCCTTTTACCGTTAATTTGTTGACTCTCTAGGTTTGTTATTAACTTGTATATTGTTAACTTATTATTGTTATATAATTGAATATTGTTAAGTTGTTCTTGTTATATTTTAATACGTAACTTTTTAATTGTGTGGAAACTTGTAAGATGGTGTCTGTATTATTTAATATTCATTTGTAATGAGATTTTTATTTGTAATATTAGTTTCCCGTAAATAAAAAATTAAACCGATTTTAAACCAAATGTTAAACATTTAAGATTACGAATAATTTGAGATTAGTCTTTCATAAATGATACGTTACATTATACACTGTTCCATCCTCTAAATCCTCAAAAACCTTCAAGTAGCTTACGATAGGCGACGCCATGTAGCGCCAGGAAAAATAAATATTTTATTTATTTATTATTGTAATATAATTTTAAAGGGTATAAAAGTACAAACTAACATATAAATTATAAAAATATAGGTACCTTTGCTTCTCCTTTACAAAATGCAAGGGCTCGTGTATAGCCGAGTATGTGTACAGTTGAGACTTAAAGGGACTGAGAGAATAAAAGAAAAACAAATGCATAGTAGACAGTAATAACATAAAGACAGCTTATTGAAATAATATATAATAATAACGAATGCAGTAAAAGAAAGAAGTAAAAAAATCAGTAGACCTGAAATGAGAATGAAACCTCTTACCACATTATTGTCTACTACCGTTTAATTACTATGTGTCCATGCCCCCTTTTTAACCCCTCCCACATTAATGTTCATAATTATTGTAAACATAGATGACTTTAGTATGATTGGATGAAGTGATATATACTCGTATAGTTTATAAGACGAAACACAATCATGTGTCTATGTGTCGTCACCTTTATGTGTCCGTGAGATGTCTGTATGCAAACTTTTTCACTAAAATTAACTTGAAAATTATTATATATATTTTATTTTTTTATGAAACAAATCATTCGACTTTTGATGATAACCAAAAATTATTCGATTTCTTTTTGTTTCTAATTAATGCATTTAATTTATTTTTCAAATAAACTTTTATTCGGTTAAGAGCTAAATCTGCGAGGGATTTTCATAAGAAACAAAATTAAAACAAAAATTTCAGAAACTTCGTGTCGACAATATTGCTTCAGGTAGTAAATAATACAAATAGATTACTGCTAAACTCTAAGCATCGACTTGATATCGTAACCTGTCCATTTTTATTAATGACGCCACGATACCAAATCGCATCGGAAGATCACGGAGGCGTTTGTTAGGTCTCTCGGTCGGGATAACGACAAACTAAATTGAGTGTAATTTAAGAACAGCCCGAGTCCACTACACAATATATTGCGCCTCCTGTACGCTTTACAGTACGGCCGCTGTATGATGGCACTTTTGACGTTTAGACTTACATGAAGTTTCGTAATTAACGACAGCTAAACATTAGAGGACAAATGCCATACTTTATTGCGCGAACGCCAGAGTAGTGATGTCCATCCACATTAAATATGGAATGAACGAAATGATTCAAAATGTTATAGGATATTGATTGCCTGTATAATATGCGTAGAATATATAATGCGAATACAACGCAATTGAATTGATATGGGCTCAAATCAAGGGATATGCAGCAAGGCATAATACAGAACCTCCATTTACGACATCAAAAATGTTAAAATTATTAGAAGAAGCTTGACAACGTACAACTCAAACAGACTGGGCTAATGTAGTGAATAGAACCGTGCGACGAATAAAGGAAGATTACGAAGGAGATATTAGAATCGATAATATTTTAGATAATGATATTATAATTAATTTAGGAAATGATAGCAGCGACGATAGTTCAATGGAGAGTGATATTAATGCGGATGAATCAGATTGAAACATTCAAGTAAATATTTTTATCTAAGAAAAATGTGTTTAATTATTCTTCTATAACCTTTTTTATGTACAAAGACTTTCTCAACTCACCCGTGCGACGAATTTTTTTTTCGACTGAATTATTTCGTTAATGATTTTAAGTGTGTCACAACACTATTACGATCTGTCAAAAGTGCCATCTTAAGATGGCTCGAGTATAATGGTTCCACATAACCATAAATCATCGTTACCGTAACGTGAAAATGAGCTCTGTAGTGTCTGTAGTGCGACTGTATGAAATCTGGAGCTGGATAGGCGAGCGAACTGTTCAATATTTTTTTATTCGTTTGTTTGTTTATTTTTATTAGTTGTAAAAAAGGTACACATTTTCACATCTAGTAATTAAACATAAATTAAAATAGCACATAAACTTAAAGATTCCCAAACCATATAACAAGATAAATTATTATAAATAGAAACATATTTTCACATCTGGCACAAAGTAAAGAAGACTTTTAAAAAAAACTTTCACTCTTCTTCCTTATTATTACTGAATTTTATTTATGTCTGTTAAATTAATCTTTATTATCATCGTTTTATCTGTATCGTCCTATAATTATGGGGGACATATATGTATTTTTTTCTTACCATGTATTTATGTCTTTACGCCTGTTATATAGATATATTTTTCACGTATTACGCATTATAAATATTAAAATATCCGTATTCTTCCCGGGCATGATGAATGATCTAACAACGTCATTGGAAGTAGAAAAATGCTTCCTCGGCGCCGCTGGCACAAACAGTGGGTTGGCGGTCGATGACAAAGGACGACTGCAGCAGGCCGACTGTTCGTCCGCGGGAGCAATTTGGTCGATACCATCAGCCAGAACGATCACCGTCGACATCCTCATTATATTACAATAAATATACGACGAAAGGTGATGATTTCTTCATCACAATTTTGAATTATCCAATTGGTTCGGTATTCGGTTTCGGAGATAATGAACTTTCAAGTGACCCGCAGTTCTCACAACCATCTATCATGGTGACTTAGAACCAACAATTGGAAATGTTGCAAGTACAAACGAGTTAACATAATGAGTGAAAGTTAAATTCTTGTAACGGACCAAAAATGTACCATAAATGAAACTGTGATACGTCTATAATTTATCATAATTGATATAAATATATATTATTTATTTATAGGTCTAGGTACATAATAAATCCACTGTACGACATTACATATCTTGTATTGGTATTGGTACATGGTACGCATACTATTAAAACATAATCAAATACCTGCGTATTTGATTTACTTTACAATGAAATACGATTGATGCTGTAATGGATTTGATTCAGATTTCTACTTCACCCTTGGGATATATATTTTAATGCATGACTCCCGTATATTAATCAAACACGATAATTGTATTTATCTATCCCGTGTACAAACCGCTCTTCTATAATTCATGGCGATGAAAATAAAGTAGGGATAGATAACACGATAAACATGTGATTTATTTTTTAATCTAACTCCCGTTTAAATTGTTACCTATGTTATTGATGGGAAGTCGTATAAAGAATTTTATATTTATTAGTGAGAGTTGTTTGAAGAAATTTGTAGATTTATTACCTAAAGATCGGAAATTTATGAAGAATGCTTAGTTATTGTAGTTTAAAAAACATACATATGTCGATTTTCAATTCTATTTGCAATAGAGGATAACACACGGTAGGGTTTTAAGGGTACAAATAATTTTATTGTTTAAGAGGTAAGTTTGTAGACCTTCATAATCACACGTATGGAAATAAAAACAATTGTTTTTTTAAGTTGTACCTTTTTAATTTTCTGAGTCGCGTTTCGCCTTAGAGGCCATTATCAATCTCTAGGCGAAACGCATCTCAGAAAATTAAAAAAGTAGAATTTAAAAAAACAATTGTTTTTATTTCCATGGGTAAAATGAAGGATTATTTTAAATATACAGGATGTAACAGAGTTAGTCTTCAATACTTTACAGGTAGATTTCTACCTAAATTGTGAGACGATGTTGTTACTTGAAAAAAATATTCAAGTAACAACATCGTAATATCAATAATTATGGAGATAAGTGACTTCAAAGTTTGCATTTATTTTGCAACTTAAAAGGAGTATATATTCATTCACTTTAATTAAATGATTAAAACTTTGCGAAAAATTCTTCTACAAGGTTTTAATCATTTCTAATCAAATTTCCATTTTTTTTTAATTTTTAATTTTAAAAAAAAAGAAAAGAAGAGGGCAATCACAAATTTAAAAAGACGAATGAAAAATTAAAAAAAACTAAAGCAAAACGTACTGAAAAGAAGGTGGATAAGTACTACTGTGTTTGTTGCGAAGACTACAACGAGGACTGGATCTAGTGTGGATCTCGACTTAAATAAAATACGAAAATTTGTCGAAACATAAAATAATAAACATTTTGACATACGTGGTGTCACATGACACAAATGACCAAGATATGCGCGTGGGCGTAATTATTTTGTGATCGTCATATTACGATATGCATTGATTTAGAAAGGAGTTCAGAATCATTAATGTTTCTTTAATTCTTGACGGAAAATAATAATTTGACTCAAATAATACACGAGCATTTGTCAAAAGTTAAAATAAGTCAACATTTTGACACAGATAGTAGTTCCTCAGAGACGTCTGAGTATTCCGCATGGTATTCCGCTGGCGCTCGAAATCGAAGAATATATGACCATCTCTTTCTATCAAAACCATACTGTTTTAGCAACGTATACGTAAATATGTGACGATAGTTTAGTTATTTTTTTATAATTAATATCAACATATATCAAATTTCACATTTTTTCCAATATTGATTGATTGATTGATTTATTTCACATTTATAGGTGTTTTAAAAAATATATAACCATGTTTCATTGTTGCTGAGGGTCTTGGCAGCAAAGTAAACACTACATTAATTTGACGCCCCGCCTGCTAGACTAGTATTTTATTGTATTATAGCAGACAGTGCTCTTCCAGTAGGTACTATATATTTGCAAGAATATTTATTATTTATATAAAGCAGGTTTTATATGAATAAATCTTAGTGCCAATAAAAAATAAATAAAAATAATAAATAATTAATCATTACAAAATTTAGTTTTAGTAAAAATAGTGTAATTCTATATTAAAGACATTAAAAAAATTATGTAAATTGGATAGTGAATAAAATAATATATGTATATAAAAGTAAAGTAGTTGAAAATATTAAAATATATGTGTTCATAAAAATACGAGGATTTTTCAAATTGTAAAAGCCTATAATGTGCGTAAACAAATAAATAATAAAATATTTCTTTTTACATATAAGCACAAGTAGCGGTTTTACTTTCCCCGAAACTATATTCCTTCGAACTTCTTTAAATTTTAAAAATTTACGTAATAAAAATAGCCAACGGTTGAGCCGTCGAGCAGCGTCGCGTCGAACCGTAGGCAGTTGACCATCGTCTCGATGTTTAGATAGAACGTCCTCGCGGACGTCGCCGTCCGCGTAACGAAGTTGACGCGTCGACTAGTTGACCGTCTCGTCGATGAACGGACGTGGACGGTCTCGTTTCGTCTACGGTAAATACTAGGGATGGGCGTTGAATGGACGGACTAGTTGAAATCAACCGTTGACGTTGCATCGACGCGTCGACCGTTTACGTTTATCGCATGGACTAGTTGAATTCGTAGACGGTGGACAGCGGACGCCGTGGTCGGTGGACGATTCGAGATTAACGCAATGCAAAGCACAGCGAGAGGCAGACAAAAACGTCTGTCTCCTTTTATTTCTTTCTCTCTCATCTCTCGCTGTCCGACTTTTAGATGCCATAGACCGCTCGACGGGTAATTTCATTTCAACTCTAAAGTACACTACCATAGAATGCAGATCTGTGTACACGAACTATGACTAGAGATTTGAAATTTGAATACATGCGTAGGGCGAGATAGGCTTAATAAGCTATTATCTATTATTTTTTTACTTGATTTTTTGTGATGTCACGTGCGACGATTCGGTGAATTCCCAATTTTACGCTGTATAAAATAAAACAATTCTGTTTAATTATTTTATTTTTTATTGAACTATTATTAATTAACAGGCCGGCTAGATATTTTTCTAAAATCAATATTTATTCGATCGATCTCGACTTCTTATATCTACCTGAAAAGGGATGCTAAAATTTAATTATTGTGTTATTTCCTTACTTTTCAACTTTAGCATATAAATGATATAACTTGTAGGGAATAAAATTTTCTGTACCCCTAACTATGGTCCTATTCAGGAGTGTCCAAACATAATTTGTCTATATTAGGCAATATACTCTTGAATGCTTAGGACTTTAATGAAATTTTTATTTGAACATCCCTATTGTTCAAACTTTATAATAAAAAAATAAAATTGTATATAATTTTGTTTACACCACTTTTTATTGTTTTTTTTTTTACATGTTTCGGGAACAATGTTCCTTTTCTTAGATTGAGCCTTAAACTAAAGTTGACAAATAATACAGATATATTTATTTATTAATAATGTCACCACAAAGTGAAAGCCTGACTTTGAAAGATGTATTCTTCAATAAATTTCTATATAACATCTCAAATGAAAAGTATTTTTAAATTATGTATTTATTTACAAATTTATAGAAAATAAATAAATGTTAAGTATTTTTTACCGCACCTCATAACTGGTGCCTTTATTACGCAAAAAATTACACAAAATCAAAATCCATTTTATTTACTCATAACTGGTGCCTTTATTACGCAAAAAAATTACACAAAATCAAAATCCATTTTATTTACTCACATTTTAATGCTTATACCCAATACTTTCACTGCTTATATATGTAGTTTATATTTATATTTTACTGCTAACACCTGATATTGCTGTGTATACCTACTTCTTTCTTTGTCATATATAGAAAGAAGTATATAAAACAATATGTAAAAGCCTATAATGTGCGTAAACAAATAAATAATAAAATATTTATTTTTACATATAAGCACAAGTAGCGGTTTTACTTTCCCGAAACTATATTCCTTCGAACTTCTTTAAATTTTAAAAATTAACGTCATAAAAATAGCCAACGGTTGAGCCGTCGAGAAGCGTCGCGTTGAACCGTAGACAGTTGACCATCGTCCCCATGTTTAGATAGAACGTCCGCGACGTCCGCGTAACGAAGTTGACGCGTCAACTAGTTGACGAATTCAACTAGTTGATCGTCTCGTCGATGGATGGACGTGGACGGTCTCGTTTCGTCGACGGAAAATACGTCGACGACCCATCCCTAATATATATATATATATATATATATTTTTTTTTGTAATTTTTTACAAATACATTTTTTTTTACAAGATCAAGACAGTTACTTATGATGGATATTTCTCTTCTACAAGAGTGACATAAACTCGTGTGTAGGAGAGGAGAATCAATACATTTTACATTTACAGAGAATTATATATTAAAATGTACATATTCATCAGGTAATAAGTATATGTATAGACAATTAAGTAATAATAAGTAAGTATTTTAATTTTAATAATAATACGTATTTATTTTCCTCAGTCCTCATTTCAAGAGGCAATTCGTTAATCCATTTCACCGAATGTGTAATGATGCTGAGCATTGTGGTATGTAGGTATCACAGGATAACAGGATATGTAATTTATTAAGTGTTAGATTTTTTATTTTTTATTATTTTTATTTTTTATTTATTAGAGACACTAACAGGATAATAGGTACATGATACTCTGATATTGAACATTACAGTGAAGACTATTCCAATTACAAGTGTCTTCGGCACGCTCTAGTAACATGTATTTTTGCATTTACCAAAGTATATTTTACATTTATGTGTATTGTATATTTAGTGTTTGAATGTAGTGCGATAAGTATTTAATAATTAATTAATTTATTACTTATTTCTGCTACTTGACACTCTTTGGGTCAGCTCAATATCACTATGAAACATGAACATATGAAAATATTATTCTCCAAAAGCTCCAGTGCCGTGGATACTTCAAAAAGTTCCGTAGAAATACATTCAGACAAACTTTTTCCATCACGGAATGTTAAAATTTCATAGATTGACATTTGGTTAAGGCACTTTCTACTGGTCGCGGCACACTCCCAGTCGCTCTTGAGAGAAGAATTCTCTCGTAATTAAGGCTGTCGCATTTCTGTCGTACAAAAACATCCTCCGCGCGGGGGTCACGGTAACAAGGTTCTAATGGGGGTCCAGCGCGGGTCCGTTACGCCTCCATTACACCCGACATAATCCGGCCGTCGTTGGATGCCAGGCCTCTCAACACGCCATCGGCCCGAAATACGAGAAGCTGCAGCGCACTCATCGCACACTCATAGAGGTCCCGAATTAATAACCTAATAGTATAAGGAACATTACAAGTTATATGGTAGTTAGTCAGATTTTTTATAATTTTCCACTTTGAGGTTCCTACGACATGGCCAGAAAATTGGCATATTACACGGAAATGCGATACTCAAGGCAGAAGTATATAAAGTTTTTAAAAAAACAAACAAAATGAGAATGTTCTTAGGTTTTCACGGCCACTCAGAACCTTCAGGTTTGTGTTTTCTGGGGTACTAAGCCGTGTTATTACGACCTTTCCGGCCGACGTTTCGGATCCCATTGTAGGGTCCATCATCAGCGATGTCAGCAACACAGACAACACATCAGCCCCGATGATGGACCCTGCAATGGGATCCGAAACGTCGGCCGGAAAGGTCGTAATAACACGGCGTAAAACCCCAGAAAACATAAACCTGAAAATAGAAAATATCCGACAAACAAATTGGGAGAACGCAAAGGCATATTGGTTATTGGAGATGTAAAGGTAGACACAGAGGAAAAAATGACACACTCTTCTAGTCCTATAGTACTGTATTTATTTCTTCACATTCACACACTTCTTAATCGACCAATATGAGTCATATCAGGTTTTTTGCATCCCTAGCGGCCCTACGTTCCCGCAACCTTCAACACGCCGTCATACATGTATTTCATTCACTATCCTCTCCTCACCCATATGTTCAACCACTTCTCTTCAGCTACCTCAGTCCTTTTTTAATTTAGAACTACAAACTGATCTACATTCGCTCCTCGCTCTAATGCATTAAATATTTCCTCTATTGTAGACACATTTCAATCAAACTATACGAAGCCACTTGAGTTCATCTCCGATACTCCGGCCGATGGTGGCCGACACTTCGCGCAGTTCGGCCTTCGGATTATTGGATAGATCCGGCCGCGCATTAAAAGCCTCGTAAAAAGGCTCACAAACAATGGGAAACTGGAAATTTTAGGCATTAGCGCCAACGCTGGCGGGAAGAGCGAGATGAGGCGACCAGCAAATCAAATTACGAACAACTGTCATCTTTTTTAGTTTTCTTCCGTTGTTTCTGACTAAATTCATGGACGCGAACATGGTTTTTCAGCTGCGGGTAATTTTTTGTTGTGCTTTGTACCGCTCTCCGCTATTGATATCCGATATCCGCTGAAAACGTTGTAATAAATCAAATAAAATTAAGAATATTCTCTATGTATATTATAGATGTCTCACAGAGACGAAACTGTATTTTTAAGGGAGAGTAGGTATAGAAGTCTTTTTCGTGTACACAGGAAGTACGACCTATCGTACGGTTGGCTTAAGTGATCACTTTACACATATGCAACGTTCGCCCATGATAGAATACCGTATCTACTAATTTTTGGAAGTTGTATATATTTAAATTATACGCCACGTTTCACATGTGAGTTGCAAGGATCCTCAACGCGGCCGGCCCCGAAGCTTTTTCATTCCCCTTGAATGACCACAGATGTCGCAAATGAGACATCTATATTTGATTTGCCGTACGATATGTCGTAAGTCCTATGTACACCCAAAAAGACTTCTATACCTACTTTCCCTTAAAAATACAGTTTGAGACATCTATAATACACATTGATTGATTATTGATGTCCCTGTGACAAAAAATCCAGTTCTGTTCTGAAAAATTTGGACATACTCAAAATATTCCAAAATTTATTCAATTTGAACAGCGAAAAAAGGAGACCGAAAGTGTATGTATGTGTAGCTCTGCACGTAACAGTGCAGGTGTTCTCCAAGAAATTGTGTAATAATAATATAAATGGTACATTATCTTCTTAATACATTTATTTTATTTTTATTAAGTGTATTATTTTTCAGTGTGATTCAGATGTCAGGCGTCCGCGGCGTTTTCCTGTCGTAAAACCGGAGACGAATAAGTGCAAGATTCTCAGAGCACTTGTCATTGAAATTCCGATTGAAACTGCGCGGCAGGCCCACATTCCACAAGCGCCTCATAGATCACTAAATATGTATCAACACATACGTCGAGTCATACCTTTGTCTCAACTATGATTCGAGATATCGTGAGATAAATGGAAGGAAGAGGCTGAGACGGGCGGGACATGTAAAAAGAGAGTAAAATGTGATCGAAATCGAGAGCAAGAGGTAATTACAAAGCAGCCCTACAGGAAGCGGGCGAGTGATCACAAAGACGATGTGAATGGATAAATGCCGCTGTGTTGCAATAGCGGGTAGTCCTGTGAGGACGCTAAAGGAGAGGTTAAGGGTAAATTTAAATAATAATTAAAAATTATATTTTCCAATGACAAGATTGAAACTAATCATCATCTAACAGTAAAACTAAAACTTTTCCATTCGGTACTTTATAAAGGATTAAATATTAATAACTTAAACTTGTTGAAATAAATAAAAATAAAATAGAAAAATCTCTAATTAAGGGGGGGGTAAGGTTTTAAACTTTTTTTTGCATTTTAATTTTATTAAATGAATGTACAACATCGCAAGAATATTGTGTCAAAATTTCAAGTCAATCGGAGCAAAATTGACGAAATTATGAACATTTGAGCGATACTCAGAATGATTTTCTATACCTGCTCGGGCAGCTAAGAGACGCGCTCACCTGAGGACTACCGGACGTGCTATTTGTATTGGAAGAGTTTTGCGTAGACAAGGACAAACAGATGCTGATGATGAAAGCTCTTTGCTGTGTGAACATGGCATCGACGATTACGTGTAAGTATAAAATAAGTGTTGAGTTTTATTTTGAATTTTACAGCGTGCAAAACTTTAAAGCGTGTTCCCCACATCTCACGTTTTCAAAGTCGGTGTCCATCATAACTTTAAAACTACTGCACCGATCCTTTTGAAATTTTGAACACTATTTCTGTACATAATTTGCAAGGTAACGCTTACACTTTTTTTCAAATTTATTATTAATTTGAATTTTTTAATAACAAATTAGTCGATATTGTTCGCAAAGAATCGCGTTTTTCCCTTCAAAGTGTTCCAAAAAATTGAAAAATTAAAATTTCAAAAAACCATCCCAGTGTTACCTGGGAAAACCTATTATCTAACGAATGAAGTTTGATTTTTTGGTTTCAGATGATCTAGCACCAAGTTATGGACACCGCAATTCTACTTTTTTCCCAGACACGTCCGAATAATTGCTGCCATTGCCGTATTTTTTAATATTTCGTCTTGAAAATTTTACACAATATTCTTCAAATGTCATACTTTAATGTACCACTGATTTTAATAAAGAGATTTTAACTGTGTCGTCACAAAAAATTCACAAAAACATGCCTTTTTTTGTACGAATTAACCTTAACCCCCTCCTTAATGATATCACGTTCCCCGATACTTGACTCCACCTCCTAAATTTCCAATAAACCCAGCTCCACCATCTCCGCCCCTCAATCAAACAACAAACTGTTTTTAGTTTAGTATAATTAGTATCTGACGGTAGATGAAGGCACCTCTAAAAAGTATAGTGGTGATAAAGAAATGAAAAAATAAAAAAAGCATATTACTCCACAAAGTAACTGCCATGTAAATAATTAAGTCTATTATAATCGCACGAAAAATATGCATTTAATGCACCCACGAATATGCATCTAAATGCGTCCCACAATTGTCAACAGTTACGTATGATTATTTTAATATTTCCGTTTGATTAAAATCGATCCAGAAATGTAATTTAAATATCCACGAGACAGAAGGCAAGTTTCTGGCTCTGACTCACTCTGATAATAAATAACTCATTGCTCATTACATGACCCATCACTCATTACACATAGATAAGATATAGTAATAGATAGATTGTGTCCATGATTCGTATCTGATTTTTCGCAATTCGACGGGCAACCATCTATACTAGACCCTGTTACAATCATTGACACAATCAGATACAAATCTCAAATAACAGTACCACGTGTGACCGGTACTGTTATTTGAGATTTGTATCTGTTAAAAGTACCACGGTTAAAACAATGGCTCCACCATCATTCCTCAGCACTCTTCCTACATGCCTCTTAGGGCTTGAAGTCCAGAGCTGGGCACGAATCTTATATAATCATAATGGAGAAGAATTTTGTTATATTTTTCTTTTTTGGTTGATTAGTTAAGTGCCGAAAGAAGACAAGGAACACCTCGATCAAGGATGCAACGCAGACTTGTTAGATAAGAGTAGCTAACCAAAGAGATAATAAATAAATAATAATAAAGATAAAATAAGATAAGTGGGATAAGGCGAGGACAAAGAAGAAGTTATCCAAGAAATCCCAGAATCAATATATCATCATCAATATATATATATATATATATATATATATAAAAAGAAACCCGTGTTTCCCTATCCGCCAAGTTTTCTTCACAGCCAGATACTAACACCCCCTGGTGGTCATGGTGGTGGATAGCCCTTGGTGTCCCATTGAAAATGTGCGAGTTTGGTGGGGGTGGCTGAGCGTGGGTGGGAGCGGGTGACGAAAATGTGCATTCTAGCACATTGTTTTGTTATGGGAAGGCCGCAAATGCTTCAGATTGTTTCAAAATAGGCGCACTGACTGTGTCGGTGAGTCAAGAAGGTTCCGGAAAAACCTGCTCTAGAAAGGTCTGGAAGGAGAAGGTTCTAGAAAATTTCCGAAAGTTCTATAAGGTTCTAAACTGAGTGGCGGAATGTGTCGGTGTCTAGAAGGTTCCTGTACATTCGAATTTCTCGAAAGTTCTGGAAGGAGAATATTCTAGAAGATTCGCGAAAGTTCTATGACGATCCAAACAGTGTTCTAAAAATCTAAGTCGCGCGGGCACAGTTAGTCTATAGATAAATTAAAAGATAATGGTTGTCGGACGAAGACCAAATAGTTGAGATGTCTCTCAGTCTCAAATGACATCTACGCCTTAGTATTTCATTATTATTACGTACTAAAAGCGGTATTAATTAAAGGAATCGCCGGCGTGGGATGCGATTCACGCAATGACAGACCGGAATATGTTTTAGGTAAAAATAAAAGTGAACGCGCAAACGTAAACATCGGACGACACACCTGCGGCGTCCACACATGTAGCCGACCTCCTAATAAGGGACCAGGCCACTTAGCAGAAGCCTTGGGACTCCTCGCGCGTGGTGCTGTACCGCCTCTACAGCTGCTGACGAAGAACCATCCGGTTAGGCATTCAGCGATCCAAGAATGTGGGGGAATAGGGTCGCCGGCACATCACTGGTGCTAATCGTCCCGATAGGTTACTTTATCGAGCGTCCGAGTCTGTTAAGACCCAATCGATATTTTATTATCACTGGCCACACGGATATATCGTAATAAATTCGAACATTACGGATGAAAGTAAAACATTAATGGCTGGGTTTCAAGACAACTCAACGGGATGTTTTACCCGACGATTGTAAATTACATCAATTATAATAGCTGTGTAAACTTTTAGTTCTGATTAATTGAGTAATTTGAAAATATCTGAATTTAACGATATCTAAATGGACTCAATAAATCTGATAAGTAATGTGCCGACTACTCCACGCTTTGCTCCAAAATAAATAAATGGGCAATAAATAATAATATATCATCATGATCGTGGAACAACGACGGATGTGCAAAAAATCCCATATTTACTTTTTTGGATCGGTAAAAAGTGAAAAAAAGGAGCCACCTAATGGTATATAAAAAATGTATTTTTTCTCTTTGATTTGCGATCGTAGAACAATGCAGCATGTGTAAAAACGTCGTTGTACTGCGCTGAGGTTTTAAAGGTATCCACTTTGAATAACTAACCCAAGTTTCAAATGAAAATCTTTTGTAGTTGTCGAGCTACGACATAAAGTGTCTTTATGTAAATAAACTTCAAACTGCTCTCCTGCAAACTTGAGAAAAATCACATGCGTCGTTGTTCTACGATTATGACGAAATATTCATAGCATTTTGAATATGTTCGAATTTTTATTTATGGATTTATGTCCCCAGATGCATAGTCATTAATCGAGATTTATATTACAGAGATTCGCCAAATTTTGCATTTGTTCAACTACAGATGGTGTTAGCGTAAGTCAAAGTGAAAAGTGAAGCGAATTGCATAAATAAAATATATACAACTTATAATGATTTGAATGTGATTTTGATGTGGTGGTCAATCATGGGCGGATTTAGTTAAGGTTACATTGTGTATAGTGATCACATAAGCCAGCCATATGATAGGTCGTAAGCCCTATAGACACCCAAAGACTTACATACTTCTCCGTACAAATTGCTATATAAAGAATATCACATTTATATCAAGCTGTAAATCTATCCTCCTCCTTATATATATTATTTGTCAATAGTGTTTGAACAGAATTGTTTCTTAGGATCGTGCAGAAATCCAAAAACCTTAATTAATTCTTAAAATTATATAGCATCTCTTTCTAATAATTTTAATATAAATACAAGTTGTTGAATGTAAAATATTTAGATTGATAATGCCCTCATAAGGCGAAACGCGTCTCAGAAAAATAGAACGAAGGAACTTAAAAAACAATTGTTTTTATTTCCATATGTGTGAAAACATTGAATGCCTTAAGAGTACATGAAACATAAATAAAATAAAATACGCAAAGAATGTACAGTAGGTACAACTGTAACTCTTTCTACGATTCGATGAAGCAGAGGCTGTCGTGAGTATATTATTCAAGTTGCCTGGATATAGAATCCTCGAAGCCATACTGGGTTAGCCCGTCCAACGCACAGTCGCGACTCGGAAACAATATACTCATCACGAAATAAATTACGAAAACTTACAAGTTCCAGACAAACGACAATTCTCACGTGACTGCAAGTACATGATGCGGCTGCTTCAGAAATCTCAATACATAAAAGCATTGTCAATATACGTTTAAAAACAAAGAGAACAATACCACAGAAAGGTGAGGATATCAAAGAGTACGTGATTGGAAATTTGAGTATCTAAATTAAGGGGGGGTAAGGTTAATTCGTACAAAAAAAGGCATGTTTTTGTGAATTTTTTGTGACGACACAGTTAAAATCTCTTTATTAAAACCAATGGTACATTAAAGTATGACATTCGAAGAATATTGTGTAAAATATACAAAGAGAAATATTAAAAAATACGGCAATGGCAGCAATTATTCGGACGTGTCTCGGAAAAAAGTAGAATTGCGGTGTCCATCATAACTTGGTGCTGGATCATCTGAAATCAAACACTCAAAGTTCATTTGTTAGATAATAGGTTTCCCCAGGTAAAGCTGAGAGGGTTTTTTGAAATTTCAATTTTTCATTTTTTTGGAACACTTTGAAGGGAAAAACGCGATTTTTTGCGGAAAAAATTGACTAATTTGTTATAAAAAAATATAAATTATTAACAAATTTGAAAAAAAGTCTCCAGCGTTACCTTGTAAATTGTGTACAGAAATAGTGTTCAAAATTTCAAAAGGATCGGTGCAGTTGTTTTGAAGTTATGATGGACACCGACTTTGAAAACGTGAGATGTGGGGAAAACGCTTTAAAGTTTTGCACACTGTAAAATTCAAAATAAAACTCGACACTTATTTTATACTTACACATAATCGTCGATGCCATGTTCACACAGCAAAGAGCTTTCATCATCAGCATATTTTTGTCCTTGTCTACGCAAAACTCTTCCAATACAATAGCACGTCCGGTAGTCCTCAGGTGAGTGCGTCTCTCAGCTGCCCGAGTAGGTATAGAAAATCAGTCTGAGCATCGCTCAAATGATCATAATTTCGTCAATTTTGATCCGATTGACTTGAAACTTTGACACGATATTCTTGCGATGTACGATATACATTCATTTAAAAAATTAAAAATAAAATGCAAAAAAAAAAGTTGAAAACCTTACCCCCCCTTAAATAAGCATAGTAATGGAGTATGAGAACTGTAGAAATAAAGTATCAAGACCCCACAATAAATGCAATTTTAGATGTATTGAGGGCTGTTGAACACACAAAAACATGGTGAACATCCAAAAAATCTGATTGCCGACACCAAATTCATTTCAGCCATATTCAATCTAACTAATTTTGCACCTTTTGATTGGTGCAAATTTTTACAATTACACTTTTTATAAATTAAGCTTATAAGGCCGCACTTGGTGAAACCTGTCCCGGGAAAGTTATATTTCTCAGTTTAATAGTTTTCTTAATCTAGAATTACAATCAAGATTAAAAAATCACAATCATACAAAAAAAGAAAATGATTTATAATACAAAAAGACTAATAATATACGAGATTGATTAAAAAAATAAGTATAAAGAGGTAGATAAAAAAAGTACGCAATACTTTTTCCCATTCTTCGGTCTCACCCAGTTAGCAAAAAATGTAAGTCCGCTTTCATCAGCAATAAAATGAAGCCACAGACTAGATAATTTAATTTCATTTTCTAACATTCTATTTAGTGTAAAATATATAGGAGTGGTCCAAGAACTGGCCCCTGAGGCAGTCCTGCGGTACACTACAGAAGTAGGTGAGCTTGAAGATAGCGCGGTTCACGGCAACGTTTGTGATGTTCTCTAACTAACTAACTTACCATCAAGCCGTTTCCCGTGGGGGTAGGCAGAGAGGATACAGCGCCACACTCTTCTGTCCTGACATACAACTCTCGCCTCATCGACGTTCATACATCTTCGCATGCAAGCTCGCCGGTTGTTGAGGCCTCTAACGGGACCATCTTCCAGTATCTGGTTAATCTGGCCATGCCACGTCTTCCGCGGTCGCCCTCTCTTTCATGCACCATCAACACTTGCATTATATATCTTTCTTACCATTCTTTCCCCATTCATTCGCTCAACATGCCCAAACCATCTGAGCGACCGTTTTTTAATTATATTAATTATGCTAAGATCAGCTTTACATTCGTTCCTAAAATCTGCATTCTTTATCTACTCTATCATAAATTGATTTGCCACACATACGTCTGAGATCTCATCTCCACTGCATTCAATCTACTTTCGTCCTTCTTCTGCCAGCTTCTACTTTTCAATACCGTAAAAATAATCAAAAAATGATTGTAGACGTTTTAAAAATCAGCAGCAATTTATAGGTATACAGGAAGTGCGTGCTCAAGCTGACGTTCATATTTGATTTAAACACCGACTTTTCAAGATTCCATAACAAGTTCTCGAACCTTTGCCCTTCGGATTTTTCAGCGTGGAGTTTTACGGAGTATTCTGTCATATCAGATTCCTGCCAGCCCAGGGGCAGCCAGGGACCGGTGGGAAGCCGAAGCGAAGAAATCCAATTGGATTCCAAACAAGCGCTACCTTTTAATGCATCCTGCTATAAACGATTAATGTTCATAAAATATTTGATAAGAAAAAACGGACAAACGGAAAAATAACAGATCGAAATAAATTTATCGTTGAAACCAGAAAACATATAGAAAGTAACCTACTAGACACATAATAATACGATCAAGAGACTGTTTGAGAAAGTCAGTTCACACTAGTGATGTAACGAATATTCGCATTCGCGAATATTCGCATATTATAATATTCGCATATCATTCGCATACGCAAAGTTCGAGCGAATGTTTTGCGAATATGAACATCAGAAAAAAAACATAATACTAGGTTAATAAAAAATCCATTAATTTCTAATTTTTTTATTATTAGAAAAAATAGCTTTACCTAGTAATCACATTATCAGTCTTCACTTTACTTTACCATTTGGTATTATTTATTTACCATCTACTTCTACATTGGGTAATAAAGCTTAAGATTCCAGATCACTACAAAATAACAATTAACTTCTCATTAAAACTTTGAAAACAAAAGATATAATAATGCAATGTAAAAAAAACAAAAACAAATTCTTCTCTGGAACTTTTATCAGTCTTTACATAAGTTTTTAATGTTAGGTAATCATCTCGAACGAAACTAAAAACAAAAATAAAAAAAAACTGTAAATAGTTCTTCAATTACAAGTTGTCAATAATTTATGTTTTATAAGAAAACACTTTAAACAAACAAAAACAAAATTATTCTTTATGCTTCTATCAGATCAACTCGGACAAGATGCAAACGCAACGCGCCTCGCGCGAAACCGAGCCGCTAAGCCATACATAATTGGCGCCAAATTAAAAAAAACTCAATATTCGTATTCCCATTCGCATTCGCGAATGCTCAAAAACTGACATTCGTTACATCACTAGTTCATACCAATTCTGCACCTTTCACCTCAATATATCGTTAAATAAAAAACAGAGAGAGAGATGCCTATTTTTGCGATTGAAGAGTATGTACGCAACGTTTACTTAAACGTACATTCGAGATCATAGTGCATTTCAGATTTATAAATCGAGAAATCCTCTTTAAATTATTTGCATTTTTATTTTATTTTTGTTTTTGGTAAGAAAGATATATTATGCAAATGTTGATGGCGCCAGAAAGACAGGGCGACCGCGGAATACGTGGCATGACCAGATTAACCCGATACTGGAAGATGGTCCGTTAGAAGCCTCAATAGCCGTCGAGCTTGCGTGCGAAGATGTATGAATGTGGATGAGGCGGGCGTTTTATGTCAGGACAGAAGAGTATGGCGCTCTGTCCTCTCTGACTACCCCCACAGGGAAACGGCGTGACGGTAAGTAAGTATATTTATGGGTTGCAAAAAAAAAAAGGCTGATGTACTGGTAGGCATATAAAATATTTTAAAAACCGCGATTGGGTCGGTTGCAACACAGTTTTCCCTGGCCTCTCTTAGGACTTTCTGATGATGTACCGCGCAATGGGATCCAAATCCGACGAACCAGGGAGGTCAGACACGCGGGGCAAATCCTTTGTGTGGACAAAGGACAGGTTTGCGTGTCCTGCGCCTCCGAGGCGGGGGTACCGCGCGGCCTCGTGGTAGGTACGTCGCTGTATTAAACCACGAGGATGCAAATATTAGAGTAGCTTGTTGGTCTTGTGGTTAGGACTCTCGCCTCGTCCAAAGGTCGCAGGTTCGAATCTCACTCCAGACAAGCGAGTTAGTACTTTCATAGCACAAGCGTTTAGCTTAATTTGAAAATAGTAAGAATATTGATGTGACACGAATTCCGTGTTCGCATCTCTATTTAAAAAAAAAATAAAAAAAATAAAAAAAATTAAGCCATTGACAGTTAGAAATTTCATGACGACGCGGCCGACAGGGAATCCGGCCAATGTTTCAAATGGTAAGAGCGGTGTGCGACAAGCGGCATCTCTGTGTCTATTGTTTATTATGAGATGTCTAGCGGTCTAATTATCAGAAGCTTAGTCATAAAAATATAAATAGAAAACAATTTGGTGAAGACATGACAGCCGATACATTATTTTATGATTCGAACACTATAAATATTTAAAAATTAAGTTTTTCTACTTCGTATTAAAATAATACTAGCAGTTAAGCAATCGGCTAACCTAGAAATAAATATCCACGACGGTTATGTCACGTCACGTCAATTATTTACTTGCCAACAGAAAAAATAAAATTGATGTAATAAAATATACATATCGATTTCTTTCATTAATGTCGTGTTTTGAAGTGACTCGAATATCTTAATGTACACCTCGCTTCTTTAATATGTTTTCAAACGATTTCGTCATTTCTTGAAACTGGCAACGGAAATGTTGCGCACTCCATGCATCGTTTTTGAAGCAATTATAGTATAGATAGAATAACTGCCACAGAACAGGTTTTTACCCTAGTGTGGCAGTTATTAGTAACTTATATTAATAAATGTAAAATAAACAACGAAATAAACGAATAAAAAATGTATAAAATCGCATAGCATTTTGGCGGGACATGAATATTTTTTACCGGTTAAATAATCTACTTTTAATGTTTTATTTTATTTTTTAACGTACAGATTGTCAGATTTTTTTTCCCAATCAAGATATATTATAGATGTCTCACAGAGACGAAGCTATTTATAAGGGAATGTAGGCATGGAGGTCTTTGGTTGTGTTACATTGGGGTGATATAAAATCACCGCACAGGTATAGAGTGCGTGGGTCCCAAGGTATATCACGTGACAGTCCTCAGCGAATTTGTTTGAAGGAAAGCATATATTGTTGCTTTTGAAGGACAAGGACTTGTTGTTAGGGAGTGTGTCCTTTCCCCAAACGTCCCCTCACTTCCTCACCGTCCCTTCCCATCCGAATTCGGTATTTACTCTTACCATGATATATTGTATTTCTATGTTTGCTATACGTCATCTTACTGATTTATTTTTAGCTGTATTTTATTCTTTTCTTTGATAATTTACAATAAAGTGTGTTATGTGAAGGAGGTACAGTGAATGGACTATTGCAGGTCTCTCCGGGTCGCAGTCGCCCTTTACACGACGTGACACGGAGACGGCCTTTAGAGTAAAAAATTGTCAACATGGCGACGTATGAGTAGGACCGACATGGGAGCTTTCGCCCATAAAACGGTCCTGGGAATGCGGTTCATTCACCGTTCACTGTTGCTTTTGAAGTAAGCTAAACTTTTTCAATGTATTACAATTCTCAGTGATAGGAGTTGCGAATGGATTGACTTGGAATGTATAATTCATAAAGAATCACCTATCACAAATTTAGTAAAATCCGAATGTGTCCTTGCGACAGAAAGGTTGTTTCATACGTATGAAGAGTAAGGCGTTTGATACACATGCTTCTTTAGTGGCACGTGAGCATGCGCAGTATCGACTTTGACAGTGGCATGCTTATTAGTGGCATGTGTGTACGCACATTGCTAGAAATGAGCATGCCACCTAGTGGCATGCTCAAAAATCAACCGCCGGTTGATTTATAAGCATGCCACTGTCATTCACCATAGAGAAGGGGTATCTTTGGAGCATGTGTGAACAGACTTGCTTATTTATGAGCATGCTTATGTCATTCGCGGGCTTCGCGGCTAGTATTATCGATGCGATCTTCTCAGTCCGTGACAGATGAAACAAATATGGCGCGTCGGGGAGATGATAAAACATTACTTTTCGTGACTTATTATAAGAATCACGAATGTCTGTGGAATTCTCGGTCACCGTTGTGTAAAAATAATATAGTGAGAAATAATGTTTACGAAACTTTATTAATAGGCATGAATGATTCAAATCTTACAATAAAAATTATATAAACTAAAATCAAAAATGTGCGGTTGGAAACTCGGGAACTTTTTTGATTTATTGGTTCACTTGAATTTTCTATTTCAGTTTGCAAAGTTTCCATTTTGAACAAGAGCGTCTCTATTCTATGACAAGAGCATGCCACTAATAAGCATGTGTGTTTGATTGTTAGCTTTGGGCATGCTTATTTATGAGCATGCCACTAATAAGCATGCCAGTAATGAGCAAGTGTGTACAGTTGTTAGGGCATGCTTATTAGTGGCATGCTCATTAGCATGCCAGTAAAGAAGCATGTGTATCTGTACCTTAAGAATCCTTAATGAGTTGTAAATTACGGCGCTTGTAGCGCGAATTAATATTTTTATGGCACGAAAGATTTACGAGTCATTGTTATCTCAAACCGGACGGTATTTATTGGGTCATTTTCAAATCTGCATTGTTAATGCGAATGTTCCCAGCCCGAGTGGGCGACGGCGGAGCATCATTACCATATCGTCGCCATCTCGTTCAACAGGCTCGTGGATACGATTCTATACTCGGCCTGCTAACTACCACAAAAGACTTCTTCGTCTAGCTCTCGTTAGAACATCTGTGCAGAGAAAGGGAAGAAACCCTAAAAAGACGGCAGAGAGAATGGGACGGCGCAAAAAATGGAAGATGGACGCGCAGGCTCATCAATATATCACGAATACGTCAAGAATAAATTATTATTATCGCCTCACTATGTTAATCATTCGACGGCAATTGAACGAGTCCAAAAAAAATTCTTAAGATTTATTAATTACAAACTAAATATACGCTTGGAAGATATCAATTATGAATATCTCCTTAGTTATTTACAACTTTTAAACTTGTCTGTGAGACGTACTGTAACAGACCTAATATTTCTTTATAGGATCGTAAATAGTTTGATTGATTGCCCCCAGATTATTAGTCTGATCGACTTATATGCTCCATCGAGGTCATCAAGACACAGTGCATTGTTCTATTATAGTGGAAATGTCAGAACTAATGCATTAGCAAACTCTGTAATTCCCAGGTTACACTCATTAGGGAATGAGCATGCAGAGGCGGCTGACATTTTCGCTGATAGTATAACTGTTTATAGGACAAAGCTGATACAATTGTTTACATCTCAACGAAATGGAAATGGACAATAAGTTTTTCTATTTTACCTTTAACTATTATTATTTGTACCTTTAACTTTATTATTATTTTATCTGTCTTATGTTTTTCTGTATTATTATTATTATTATTATTATTACTATTGTACCTTTTAACTGTATTATTATTTAACTGTCTTAAGTTATTTTTTAAAAAATTATTCTGTATATTTGTAAAAGCCCATAAGGGCGTTAAATAAATAAATAAATAAATAAATAAAATAAATAAATAAATATCACCCAATCTACAAGAAGAGGAAGGAAATAAGGAAATTCCTATTAAATAACTTGACTCTGGAAATCTAGACAAGTCACATGCCTCACACTGTTGGCCTCAATGCCTTTTCATTTCTACTTTGAGCTGTTCCATGATTTTTTTATGCATCTTGATCCCATATCCTGATACTAGTCTCACTACTAAGTTTACTTTTGAGTCTTGCTATGTTCATGTAATATCATTATTCTCTATATATATTTTATCCTTTATAAACTGTAACTGTAACTAAATATGTATGCTATGTACTTATGCAAGAAAATGAAAAAGAAACGTGCCGACAAGCTGTATAAGGCTTGGCACGATCTGTAATAATAAAAATATGTATAAACTTAAATAAATAAAAATAATAAAATGAAAATATTTAATTAATGAATTATAGACAAGCATACATGATCAATGGTGTTTGTCACTGTAATTTGTTTCGTTTCTATGGTAACCGTTCGTCTCGCTATGTTTATACTGTTGTTTGCAAGGAATTCATTCCCATTTCCAGCATTTCCCAAGGAAAATCCGATAATTTACCGAAAGCTGACGCTTCAATGTTGGATTCGTTTTTCAATTTTCAAGAATAAATTTCTACATGTGGGTACCACATAATATCTACAAAACTTTTTCCCTGACATTATGGACACACTACAAAAAATCCGGCTTGTTTTTGAACGAATGAACGTCTAAATACGCGAATTTGCTAATACGTGTTACACTCAGATGACATAAAAAGACATGCCAAACTACACATCCGAAAATAAGCG
The DNA here is from genome assembly GCA_016648135.1 of Agrypnia vestita. Classification (NCBI taxonomy): domain Eukaryota; kingdom Metazoa; phylum Arthropoda; class Insecta; order Trichoptera; family Phryganeidae; genus Agrypnia; species Agrypnia vestita. The sequence continues at coordinate 51,941 of JADDOH010000195.1, forward strand.
TTTTGGCGGGAGAAAAATCGTTTTAACTCCCTTTATATTAACTCGTGGCGTCTGCTTGCTTGCTTGCCGTCGAAAAAACTTTGGATCGATTTTTGACCCTTTTCCCGTGATCCAATCGAGCTGAAACTTGGCAAGCAGACTCGTGGCGACGATCAAGAAGATCTATCAAATTTTCGTTTAAAAAAATTAATAATTATCGCATAATTTCGGATTTCTAGAAATTTTATTGGTTTTTTCAAATTGGAATCATTAGAAAAGTTTGATTGCTAGCATAGCGGCCCGATAACGTCGCGGAATATTTTCTAAATTTGAATTACTCCGTCGGTATACATAATAGGTACTTCACTACGAATGTCGAAAATCTAAATTGACCGACAAATATTTTTAGAATTTAATCTTCAAAGCATGAATTGTCTTATCAAAGCTCAAAACATCTGACATTTTAGAAATATATTAAATTACTGTAAGTTTAGTGTTATGTTATATGTTTTAATTCGTCTTTAATTGTTATATTTTACAAAGGGATTATAATAAAAACTCGGTTTTTATGGGTTAGTTTTTATTTAATGTTAATATACATTTTAAAAGAAAATCTTTTTCATAAACGTATTTTCTAAACCGAGGTTAAGATTTTTCTAGTAAAAAAAAAAATGAAATTGCCCTACTGCTCTCGGGCTCTTCGCACACTTGGCACTTGTCAGCAGCTCAAGTTACGCGCGTCGCAGGTGAGCGTTTTCATTAAGGTTTACCTTTACTGCCTGCCATCATCATCGTAAAATATACACTATATAATTAATTAAACTATTAATATTAACTAACTATACTAAATTAAACACACAAAAAACAAATATTTTAACCAAATCCAAACACAAATTCACAATAAACAATTGGGTAATAGAAACAGTTGACGAATATGTATACCTTGGTCATAAGATAAAGCTGGGGAAAGACAACCAAACAGCATAACTACCAAGAAGAATAGGTCTGGGCTAGGCAGCATTTGGTTAATTGAAACATTTGTTTGAAAATAAATAAATCCCAATATGCCTGAAAAAAAAAATGTTCGATACATGTATCCTACCGATGTTGACATATGGACTAGAAACAGCAACACTGACAGAAAAAAGCATACAAAAATTCAAATGTACACAGCGGGCCATGGAAAGGCAGATGCTCGGCGTAAGCCTTCGAGATCATCAGAAGATCGAGATCAAAGAAAATCAGAAATGAAGAAATAAGACGCCGAACAAAAGTAGCCGATATTATGGACCGTATTGCAAAACTTAAATGGCAGTGGGCTGGACATATGGCTCCACGGGAGGATACTAGATGGGCACCCAGAATCCTACAGTGGAGGCCCTGGACAAAAAATAGAAGCGTCGGAAGGCCTCCCAAATGGTGGTCTGATGACATAGTCCAGCAAGCAGGAAGAACCTGGATGCGAAGGGGGAGAAACAGAGATGAGTGGAAGAAAATGGAAGAAGCCTACATCCAGCAGTGGAGAGAAACAGGCTAAGGAAGAAGAAGAAGAAGAAGAATTAATTAAAAATGTACTTTGCTTTCACCACTTATATATTGAAAATTATCAACGTGTTTCAGAACCCATTGCCCCTTCGTCAGGGTATAAGTTAAAAATCAAAAATCGAAGTCATCACTCAATTTTTCAAATATTATGATTATCTATACTACGATTTGTGATTTTAGAGAATATTCCTCCCGCTTCAATAACTAACTAATCACCACGCCGTTTCCCCGCAAGGGTAGGCAGAGAGGATTGAACGCCACACTCTTCTATCCTGGCACACCACTTTTGCTTCGGCCACATTCATACATCTTCTCATACAAGTTCTACGGTTGTTGCGGCTTTTAACGGGGCCATCCTCGAACACTAGTTGTATCTGATCGTGCCAGGTCTTTCGCGAACACCCTCTATTCCTGTTGCCTTCAACACTCGCCTCATATGTTTTCTTAACCATCCTTTCCTCGTTCACACGTTCCGCATGACCAAACCATCTCAGCACTCCTTTCTTTATTCCATCTACCACACTACAGCCAGCATTGCATTCACGTCTAATTTGTTCATTCCTTACTCTATCGACCAAAGATTTTCCGCACAAGCGTCTTAGTGACCGCGTTTCTACCGCATTCAGTATACTTCCATTCCTCTTTTGCCAATTCCAGGCTCCCCTTCCACACATTAGGGTTGGCACTAGAACGCCATTATGTACCGCTAGTCTTGCTTCCTTTGACAGATTCTTATTCCCGCTTCACCCCACTAAGTAAAATAGTTTTGGTGTATATTATAGATGTTTCACAGAGACGAAACTGTAGTTTTTTATGGGAAAGTAGGTATAGAAGTCTTTTTGGGTGTACGTAGGACTTATAACCTATCGTATGGTTGGCTTAAGTGATCACTTTACACAATGTAACATTCGCCATTTCCACCCATGACAGAATGTACCACGCCTACTATTGTTTTTTTGGAAGTTGTATATATTTGAATTACATGCCACACTTTATATATGCACCGTAACAACCTTTCCATGCGGCCTGTACGAAGCCATTTTCGTTCCCCTAAATCCCCACATAAAAAACTACAGTTTCGTCTCTGTGAGACATCTATAATATACATTGATTGATTAGTAATGTCTCTGTGACATGAAATCCAGTACTGTTCTGAAAGATTTGAACAAACTCAAAATATTCTAAAACAGTTATTCCATTCCATGTTCCCTGTAGATCTCGTAGACACAACCCAGTCTTTCACATTGATTTCACCTCATCCAACTATCGTCGTAATTCATATTTCTTGAGGGTATGCGATGCATTCAATAAACTGATAAGATAATTGGATATTGATCTGTTCGAGTGCAGCCACACAAGATTAAGAAAATTTTTGAGTGCTGAATTTTTTTCCACGCAATAATTAAGTTTCTTTGTCTTCTGTTTAATTTTTTTATTCTTTCTTTCTATATAATTTTTAATATGCCTTAGTCATTCATAAATATTTATCATTACTGACAATTTCTAAATGTGGAGACCTGTAATTGGCCATCTATATTGTATCAATGTTTTCTATGCTTTTTTTTTGTGCTGTTGGTCTTCCATGAACATTAAATAAATAAATAAATAGTTTTGTTGTTACTGTGCAGAACCTTCAGAGGGGGGAGAAGTGGGGGGTAGTTTTCCGCTCGGTCCTTCACAACGCGGAAATAACCCAAACGAGTACTTACGAATTCAATTTACCGCGGAGGTATTCGAATCTTCGAACCTAAATCGTTTTCTAATAACTTGGCACAGTAAAAAAACCGCCATAACTCATATCGGAAGATGATTACTGAATCGGCCGGCGTCGCTGGGAGATTTTACACGGTGTTCCGAAATTTATTAGTCCATAAACATTCTATAAATATGTGCGCATACCGTCATACTGAACCACTTCAAATATCCGATATACCGTTCTATTATCAATGAAGTTTCCTTATTTACAGCGTCGTAACTGATGTAAATAATATAATAATTGGGAAAATACTCTAACCCGTAGCCTTTGTAATTTATATTGCTAACAAGTTGCTAAGAACTGGAGCAACTTATTACAGGACAGGTATTTATTTCAATACTTTGTGTAATAAGGAGCGAAAACATGCAATAAACTATGTCTCTTTCTTTATTATTATTAAATTCATACTTCAATTATAAGTAAAATCGCAAAGTATAGTATAAAATTGTTGGTATACATAAAATAAAATGTAACTTAATATAAGAAGAGAATTAACATAAAAAAATTTAATATTACACATAGAAATCTATTGGCAAGATTGATTAATTATTTATCATTAGGAAACAATGTTAAAATGTTTAAATTGAATTTTTTTTATATAAATAAAAACTAAATAAACTAATAAATAAGAAATAAATATATAACGATAATTTCCTTGTAATTACGACACTATCAATTAGAACACAATTGAGTTTCTGGAAAGAAAGATTTATTTAGTCAATCTCATAAGATTTACATAATGAAAGGTAGGTATCTAGCACAAAAAAAACATTACCTGGAAAGAAAGAAACGACATTTAATGTTACTAATTGTAATGCCGGTTCCTTATTCACAATTACGATAGCAATCACCTTTTATTATTGAAACTACTCTTATCAAATTTCTCTATCATCAATCATAGATAATTTTAACAATAACAACAACTACTATCCATAGATAATAACGACCATAGACAGTCTATGCTACACAGAGCCACAATGACGAGTGAAGCTTGGCATTGTTTCAAATGAAAGAAAATTATATTTTTCTTTACAAATATATAAATAGAAACCAAGCAATTAACTTTTTAAAATATTTTCGATGTTTATAGTGTTAACTTTGTGGTTGGACATAATTATCAATTTTAATTAAGAACTTTGTATTCACCACTTTAACTATTAACTAGTCACTCAACGTCTACCGGTTTCGACACCACTGCATCTTCATCAGGACGGACGCAAACTAACTACCCATTATGCTAGCTATGCTAAATAGAATAGATAACGGATAGTTAGTTTGCGTCCGTCCTGATGAATATACAGTGGTATCGAAAACGGTAGACGTAGAGTTACTAGTTAAGTGGTTAATACAAAGTTGTTTAATTAATATTAATAATTAACTTTTTCCTTAACCAGGCACTTTTTGAGAAATTGTTTTCTTTGTAAAAGAAAAACCAGAGACCACAGTTGCGACGAGCTTAAATGATCTATTTTTTAATGATTATTTATTTGCTCTTTGGATTATTCACAACAATACATAATTGACAATTAAAAAATAATTAGAGTTGGTTATCTGGTATAGGACCCTTTTAAAATAGTCCTATACTAAAGCCATGTACTCTGTCCAAGGTTTTATCCAATGTATTCAGAGTCATTCTTCGTAAGGCTGTTTAGAGAAAATGTGGTAATCCTTTATGGTTTTTTTGGTTTTCGGGAAATGAATCAGAGGCCATCAGGTCGGGCAAATGGGACAGGTGGTCCAGCCCCGGGATTTGATTTTTTGCGAAAAGGTCCTTCGCAAAAACGGCTGAATTTGCTGGAGCATTGTCCTGATGCAAAAAATTTAGGCCGGACACGCTCCACTCGCGCCCGTACCCTTTCCATCACCTGCAGATACAATGCGCTCGGGTTAAGGAGTAAGACCAACTTGAGGCATCAAATAATGCTGCCAACTACTGCGATATACACAGCGATATCTCGAATTATTCTTAGACCTTCAAGCTATACGATAAAACAAAAGAAAAACGATTTGATATGGTTATGTTTATGTTAATTTATTTAGCGCCATTTTTGCGTAAGAGACGCTTCAAGGGCACTTTACAGGAGCGACATTCCGAAAAAATGAGTTTTTAGGCTCTTCTTGAAGTGTTCCTGGTTCTCCACAGATCGCAGCACTGGAGGCAGCCGATTCCACATAGCTGGGCCCGCAAAGCTGAAAGCGCGTTCAGCAAACTCGGTGGCTCCAGGTCTCCTCGGTACTGCCAGCCTGCAGAGTGCCTCCGATTTAGCCGACCGCAGTGTGAACCGTCTTCCAGTGATATTGTCTGGGATACAGAGGTCGATCAAATATTGCGGTGCTTTTCTTTGAAGACTTTTGTACACCATCAGAAAGAGTTTGAAATTTATCCGCTCTGGCAGGCGAAGCCAATGTATCTGCTTCAGCATTGAAGATATCCGCGAGAACTTTGATGCTTTGAATATAAGCCTCGCCGAAATGATAAGTTAAAAATGTTAAGGTGGTGTTACCCCTTATTACCTTAATATTTTATGGTTGTTCTTACGATGGAATTGGTGAACGTCGCTTCGTGGAGAGTGATCACTTAAGCCAGCTCGTACAGGTTGTAAGCCCCGGGCCATCGTACAAAAGATTCCGTACACGTCTCTCATATACATAGCTTCGTCTCTGTGAGACTACTATAATTTATCTTGCGTAAAATATTTAGATTGATAATGTTCTCATCAAAAAGCATTTCCGTACGTGTTAATTGTTTGTCTTCGTGCCTTATTTTATTTATTTTGCGTCGAAGTGAAGCCGCATTACCGGGATTAATTTTGGAGAAAAGTGAGAAGCAGTTTGCGGCCGCCGCGCGCCGCTCACGTGATACTGTAATAATGAAATCCAGCGCGCTTTTTATTATTTAATGACCATTATGTTATTAAGCCGCGCAGAACGGCACGATTGGCTGCAATCTGCGCTGGTCGGCATGGTCTACCTGGTTCCAGAATTGCTACGACTCTTGGTGAAGCCATCCCGGTATTTCGGTTATCACATTCGGTAAAGGATACTGGAAGATGGTCTTGTTAGAAGCCTCAACAAAGAAGAACCAGATACTAGAACATGGTCCTGTTAGGAGCCTCAACAACCGTAGAGTATGGCGCTCTATCCTCTCTGCCTACCCCCATGGGGAAACGGCGTGATGGTAAGATAGTTACATTCGGTAAACCTATAATACATTTAGTTTATAATTTCCATATAGCCCTTTGTGTGATTTAACTTTCACGAAAGATTTGGTAACGCCCACTTTAGACCCCGCCCCATCCCACTCTCTCCCGTTAGATTCCTGATTGTTCTGTCGGCTAGTTAGTGCATGTTCGTCTCTGACAAGATTAACGCGCATATTGGTGAAAGTTTAACAATACTGTACTGTGTGGTTGTGGTGTACAGTGTTGTGAATATAGTAGTGTAGTGTTGGTCCTGACGAAGAGACCGGTAGGCCTTAAATCTGGTAATGGTTTTTACTAATTTAACTAACATTCTGTTAAACGTATAATGACTTAATCAAATAACCGGGAGAGGGGTGCATATCGTTATCACCTCGAGAACAAGAGCTAGAAGACAGCTGTAGAGTTTTCAGAGCTTCGATAGACATTGAAAGATAAAGAAGTTGAATTGAAGAAGTTGCCTCAGAGAACCGATACAACTGGTGACCAGCAATAGAGCCAGCGTTTCTATGCAGACAGTAGAAAGAGTATCATTCTGAAGAAAAAGGTCTGAGCTGTTAGTAAACATTGGTCTCTTTTAATTTGTTCTTAAAAACTTGATTTGATTTGCATTTTCTTAAAGCTTGAGGTCTTAAGAATGTCTAATGAAAATTTTAAGCAAAAATTTAAAAAAATAACAAAGTTATAGCTGATAATAGTGGCATCCCATTGTTGATTACGCGCCGCACCACACGGCGCCGCCCTACACTCAGGTAGCTGCCAGTCGGGCTCTTTCATAATAGAAACATATTTTCATTATGTTTGTTAAGAGTGCTCGATGATATGGGAATTCGAAGCAAGGCGGAGGACTTATATTATGGACCTGGAATCGATGATTTTATCTAAGTCGAAAAATTTCGCGATTTATTCATCACTTAATTTTCAAACACGTTTTACTCGAAACCATTTATCAAATAAAAATCGGTGACCAAAATATCTCGGCAACCACTGAACCGATTAACTTGAAATTTCTAGTGGTTACTCTATACATAAATATATAGTCTTTGTCGTAGGATTTTTTTTAAGTGACTTATTTTTTTTTATCGGTATAATAAGCCCAAATTTTTCCCTAAAAACGCTATTTTAAATTCAAACGCCCATCGTGTTGTCGAAAATCGATATTTTCAAAAAACTCCTACGTCAAAGACTAAATTATAGTGTAAAATTTTGATAATATTTTTTTTTATAATTTTTATTATGATGATTACAGATGAAATGGGAGTGGTCACCGCGGAGGACCTTTGTTTTCGGCAGTCGGCAGAACACAAGAATTTTCCGCCAATGTTGAATATTTTTGATAAAAAAAATTTAACATATTCAAAAAAGTATGTAATATCATGAAGAAATGATAACAATACCATAATTCACATAGGTTTCCTTAAACAATTCACAAACATTGCCTTTTTTCGCGCTTCGTGGGTAGGTAATCCCCCATAATATACATTTATATGCCCCATCGAGGTCATCAAGACACAGTGCATTATTCTATTATAGTGGAAATGTCAGAACTAATGCATTAGCAAACTCCGTAATTCCCAGATTACACTCATTAGGGAATGAGCAAGCAGAGGCGGCTGACATTTTTGCTGATAGTATAACTGTGTATTGGACAAAGCTAATACAATTGTTTACATCTCAACGAAATGGAAATGGACAATAAATTTTTCTGTATTATTATTATTATTACCTTTTAACTATTATTATTGTAACTTTTAACTGTATTATGTTATTTAAAAAAAATATATATTCTGTATATTTGTAAAAGCCCATAAGGGCGTTAAATAAATAAATAAGTAAGGTCTGACGAGACAGATGCGAAACATGTGATCACTGTTCCTATTGCTCATCTTAGAAGCGGTGGAATAAGACGAAAATGATTGCTCAACCCTGATGATGGACCACGCCAAGCCGCTCGTCTCCCGGCCAGCTGTTTATTTATGGATTATCGAATTCCGTTAATTGCCTTTCGTATCATTTGCTAATTATCAAGTTATTGCCGATTAAAAGGTCGTTTATTTAATGTTTCGGCCTGGCCATAAACAACCGAGAGATTCGCTGGACGGTGGAACACAACCGTGCAACCGGAATTAGTATTCGTGGCTGTAAAACGTGAATAATTTATTGCGGTCGTAACTAGCATCGCACTTTCTGGAGACCTCCTACAAAGTGCATTCATTGTCAGTTGCAGCTCAATGGCAACCAGGGAACGCAATCACGAGTCGGGATTGCCCTCCCGGGATCCCTCGAGATTAGAATTTCCAATCCCGCGGGATCCTACGGATCGGGATCCCGAATACTTTTGTGTTTTTTTTTTGTTTATAGAGCTGAATAGCAATTAACGACAATGCCTTGCATTTTTATATCAACAATTTTAATAAAATGTTCATTATTAATCATTGCATTAAAGTTTTGTAGGCATTTTTCCAAGCATCAATCAGTCAATGTAGTAGAGCAAAAACTACAAACTAGTAATAGTAAGTTTTTATTACTCTGTTAGGTTTATTTTATTTTATTTTATTTTTATTTTATTTGGGAAACATATAGTACAATTTTGATTTTTTTTTATATAATATCAAAAAAATATTCGTGAGTATGACCAGTAAAGTTTCCTCGAAGCTGGTAAAAAAAACTAAATAAAAAACAATGATAAAGAATATGTGATAAATAATAAATATTTCAAAGATTTAAATTATGATAATGCATAAAATGGGAGGGGTGGGGAGAGGGAGGGAATGGGATTCAATTAAAGAAGTATCAAATCAATAGTCATAAATGAGATTACGGAGTTTCATTTTAAATAAAAGCAAATTGTCAGTAAAAATGTCTAGATTATTTGTAGAATTTAACATTTAACATAGGTTGATAAAATATAGCAAATATTATTCGATGCTATTTTCATTATTTGAATGTGACATGAACATAAGTTTTAAGTACTTACTAAAAGTTCTATAGACATATACAATTAAACATACAAAACATAAAAAAATGCTGATCATTCCCGAAAATCTCGTCCGATCTTTCGGTTCGGGATTGATCTCGTAAAATGCTTCGAGATCTCGCGGGATCGGGATTGCATTCCTTGATGGCAAACGTCTTAAACGGCAGTATGGCTAAGACAGCAACGCTCGGTGTCACGGTATTGTAACGAAGTTAAAAAGAATCACGCACTCGTGTCAACTGACAGTTGTTTGAAATGATCACAACACTATCGAAGATTCCAGAACGTACTAGCGCAGTCTACGGCTTTCGGGAAGCATCGGGAAATGTGCATGAAAGCCTGGAAGCCACGAGAAAGTTCTAGTGAATAAAGTGATAAAGCGATTATAAAGTGTCTATTTACGAATGATAAATGTCAAATAGTGTTAAGCGACTTTGTACGTTTTATTAATTTACTAACTAGTAATTAATAAATCCGTTAGTAAGTTCCAGCGTTTTTATTAATTGCTTCCGCAGTCACGACATGTGACAATATGGAAGAATCAAAACCAGAGCCTTTATTAGCTCAAATGGACCTTTCAAATAGACAAAGTAACTGACTCACTGACAAAATTGACCAGCCTATTCCACAAAATACACGAAATCACACCAAAGACCGTAAAAATTCTGACGTACCAGGCATACGTCAAGAGTAGAATAGAATACTTGATACCCTTCTGGGGAACCGGAAACAAAACTAACCTAAACAGACTCCAACGTCAGCAAAACAAAATATTAAAAATGGTCTATGATCTGAAAAACCGGACACCAACTGAAACTGTACACCGTATAACACAACAATTAAACATCGAAAGCATTACAAAAATCGAAACAATTAAAATCATTCACAAACTAGCGATTGGCGAAATACAAGACGAAGACATAAAATTAGACAAAATACACAAAAACACCAACACAACACTAGAATGGCTCAAAACTATCACATAACACACGCCAAAACAAAAACAGGACAATCCCGACTAATTTGCAACGGACTAAAACTGTACAATGACCTGCCACAACAGACCAAACAACTGACCACTGACAAATTCAAAACAGATGTGACAAAAATATTAAAACTCGGCCAAATATAAAAAAATACCTTTGTATCTAAATTATATTATTATATTTTGTTATATTTGAATCATGTAAATGTTACCCATAAACCTCTTAGGTTTCCATTACTTTTTAAATAAAAATAAAAAATAAAAAAAAAATTACCTTAAATTAGCGTATATAATAACAAAAGACGGGCTGCAGTAGTCTAAGGAAATCCCATGCAGTTCTTCCCGCTTCACGCGGCCAATTACTAGAACGGACAGTTTCTCTTCAACCATTTACATTTTCGGTAACTCAGATTTATCTTGTGTTGCCCCTCCTTTAAATTACGCTCCCATTGAGACTCCCATTGACAATTTTAATTCAACAGACTTTTCTTGACATGCTCTGCTCAATAACCCACCTTCTGAAATAAAGCAGCGCTGGAGCGGAGTCCTTAATGCTATTTAAAATCGAAGAGCTGGCTCAAAAATGTACAACATTTACAACAATACAATAACGTGGAATTGGCGGTAAAAGAATAAGATTAAGGACCGGTTGTTTAATTAGAGGTAAGAGTAATAGTTAAGCAAAAAGCATAGATTTTTACGAAAACGGGTATTTTGATTGGTGAAAAACACCAAAATGTACGTTATTTCTAACTATTTACTCTGTGCCACTAAAGAACGTATTCTATGAAGAGATTCGCGAAACGGATTCTAGTAAGATTAACATTCTTTAAGTGTAGAGTGTGAGTGAAACAGGATGCTACATGAAAAACTGAAATGCCACCACCTGAATGTATGGTGGAACTGCTTGATCCGATCGACTCAACAAGATATTAAAATACTCTACTGTCGAGAGTTTCGTATCCCGTGGAAATTGATAAATAACATCTAGAATCGGAGCAATTTGGATGAACTATTATAAGACTAGTAATTCGTAATTCGACAAGAGTGGTAGAAATGGCGAAGTTCGAGACACCCGAAGGCAGCCGTCCTCCAGAAAGACCACCAAAACGGTGGAGGAACCGCTGGTCGTCCATATCCCAGAAACAGAAGCCACGGCCCTAGCACAACCAGAAAAAGAAGAGGGCACATGGCACATACTCGTATTGCTGAAAACAGCTAGGACTTGTTGAAGACACAATGAAGTGTTGTAACCGTATTATTTGGCCGGTGCAGCAATGGCTGCAATAAATACCGAGCGATCAGTTACTCAAATGTAACACATTTCATTAAAGAGCTCTCGCAGATTCAGCGTAGACAGAAACACATTCAAACAACGATTAATTAATTTCCATTCGCCGCGAGAACACGTTACAAATGGCAACCAAGAGTAGAGTCCATTTCTCAACCCAAAGATCAAAACCAATCTGCCATAGATTCCCCGCAGCAAAGCGCGCAGAGTTACGGATCGTAAAATGACTCGTTAAAAAACGAGATTAAGCTCGTAAATTGCCGCGGAAGGGGTCAGGGGCCAGCCGCACAGCGGCCAGGCGAGAACTACACACAATGCGCGGCCAATCTCTCGTCTGAGGTCAGCCGACGGGGATAGCGGTAACCCGGCCGGTCCGATCCAGCCCGGCCGGCGTCTAACGGCGCAAAATAGTCAAAAAGCCCGACAGCCCATCGAAGACCGCCATCCGAGTTTCGTAAGATAGATAGATCTCCGCTTGCGCGCGGGGGTCGAGTTTAGCCGTCTCGCTATTTCGGCGGAGGCCTTAGGGTTAAGGTATGCTACGATCTCGCCATTTGGCGATAGCGCATTATTTAGCTGTGCGGGGGCCAAGAAAAGGACCATTCTCGACGCCTGTAAAGCGGTTGAAATGAGATTCTGCAATTTAATTCATATTGGCAGGCGCGTGGATAGGTAATCTGTATCAGATGTGCGACAGGGTAATAAGGGGGTCCGGAAGAATACGTCGCGCGAGGCCGTGACGGTTGGGTAATGGGTTTAATCGCGGACTCGACCCGATCAATACAGGGAAGAACCCCAACAGTCGGCCGTATTCTGAACTGAGCAATATTGCTACCTCTGCATCAATGCCGCCAATTTTAAGTTTGACAGTTTTGAAATTAACGAATTCATCAATCAGAAAGCCCTAAAACGTAAAGTTATTCACAATTATGAATAATGAGTTTTACAATTGATTGAATTCGTTAATTTCAAACCAGTCAAACTTAAAACGTCATAATTGGCGGCACTACAATGTTATACAATAACTGTCAAGATACAGAAATGGCAATATTGCTCAGTACAGAATACGGCCAAGTGTTAAAAACGAAATAGATTACATAAAATTTAAATAGTTTTTTGTTTTATCTAATAAATCAATGTGATATTCATGACACCAGCGAGATTCAACGAAAATCTTATAAAAATCATTTATAACAAAATAAAGTGTGAGGTTATTATATTTTTGATGTTTATACGTTAATTTTGTGGTTGGACAAAATTATTAATTTTTATTAACTAAAACTTTGTATAAATCACTTGGAGAGATTACGGCTACCGATTTCGATACTTCTGCATTTTCGCCAGGTTGGACGCATTTTAATTGTCTATTACTTATTTTGGTAAACAAGTTATTTTTTGAAAGGGGGTGTGGCTACAGTAGATTAACAAGTAGACACCGAAATATATTCTCCATCTTATTTTCTAATTGTCAATCCACCGCACCCCACCACAACTGTAGCCACGTCCCCGTTTAAAAATTAACTTTTTTACCAAAATAAGTAATGTGTAATTAGAATGCTTTCGTTCTGACCAAGATACAGTGGTATCGAATCCGGTATACCTAAAGACACTCCATGCGGTTTAAACAAAGTTTGTTAATTAAATGTAATAATCTAAGGTTATTGGTATAGCTTTTAAATTTGGGTTCAGACGATAAAATCGTTTATATTCCATTGAGCAGATTTGACACTTTGTAAATTTCAATTCGTGATGTGCATAAGTCGGGGATTCACCGCAAGCCTGTCAAATATAATCTAATAAAAAGATAAAGAAGATCTGATGTCTACCGAGAACATAAAGCTTAAGTACATTGGACCTGCAGGCGAGAAATATGAAGTAAAACAAGTCATACTGCAGAGGAAGATTCAAGAAAAACGAGGTGAAGGAAGAAGATGCGTCTCCCGGTTGAAGAACTTGCGCTACTGGTTCCACTGGAGCTCAGTCATTGTTCGAAGCAGCTGCCTCTTAAATTCTACTTCAATCCAATCCTATTTCTTTCCCATTCGCCAGTCACTAAATGCATTTTGTCAGCTAATCGCTGTCGAAAATATGAATATTAATTAATTAGTTTAAATTAAACGTGGATTAGTACTCAAACACTTTGATGACAGGATAAAGCTGAATAAGGATTTTTATTCCTACAATACAAGAGGAAGCGGCAACATAAACTACCAAAGAAAAAGAAAACACCTCACAAAATTGTATGAAGTATAAAGGCATAAAAATCTTCGACAGCCTGCCAAAGTAAATTCAAAACATGAAGAATATAAGGGGGTTTAAACTGGAGTGCAAAAAAATTATTGTAAAAACTTTTAAATGGTTAGATGGAATGCAGTATGTCTCAGTGAAATCATATACACACACATTATGTGTGGAACTAAATAATTAAGATAAATAAAATAAAATAAATATTTACTTAGTGGTCGAGCCTTGACGCAGGACGCCACTAAGTTAGTCCCATTTCTTTAGTACAAGCGTTAAGCTTAATTTGAAAATTATAATAGCAAAAAGGTGATTTAACCTAACCGATTTAGACTAAAAACCTAAAACAGCGCCAACTCTAAATTAACGCAAACACTCAGATAAAATTCTAAAATGGTTAAACAGTTAAATACGTTAAGTACCGTTCCGGCGATAACATTAGGCTATCTATCATACCTAATAAAGCCGACAAAGTGTACACGATTGGTACAAGAGGCGTATTATAATTAAGGAGTCTTTTTTAATAGATTAGCGGTGTTGTGAAATTAGCCACAAATATATCTTTTTATTCGTAAATAATTTTGGTGCATCCGAATTCATAAAAAAACTAAACCATAAAAACCAAGTTTTTATTTTACTCATGAAATAAATGACTGACTGAAAATGAAACATGTCTAGACAAATATATGTCAAAACTCTCTAAAAATATCTCTTTATTATTTGATTTCTTCCCAAAAAACCGATGTGCTGTCATCTGTGAACCAATTGTCATAAATTTTCGAAATTCGTAGTGAAGTACCTATTATACCCACCGACGGAGTAACTCAAATTTTAAATATTCCGTGACGCTTTCGGGCCGCCGGCGCCGTTGGCAGTAATCAAACTTTTGTAATGATTCCAATTTAAAAAAACCATTAAAACTTCTAAAAATCAAAAATTATACAATAATTATTATTATTTTTTAACGAAAATTTGACAGATCTTCTTGATCGTCGCCACGAGTCTGCTTGCAAAGTTTCAGCTCTATTGGATCACGGGAAAAGGGTTAAAAATCGATCCAAAGTTCGAAGAGTTAAAAGAAAGGAAGTAAATATTCAGAATTTCACAAAGTGTATGCCGCGCAACGAAGTTCTGTCCGCTGGAGAAAGCTAGAAAGGGAGCAAGGGGGCAGATTGAGTTGTGCAGTCGGGTATTCCGAGGCGAGGGTAGGGGGTAGGTAGGTACTCGCGGCTGGCACGGTTTAAGGCCTAAGTGATTCATCCACCTTCCGCCCGGTGGCGGCCGGCGATGTCCACGAACTCTGCAAACTGGTTTACTGGTTTGCTGGCTCCGTGCGCTACCAACGGGCGGCCGCTCGCCGGCTGCGACTGACCAAACTCGTCTCGGATCGATGGACCGCTTATCTGCAAAGCCTCGCAAACGGATGGCGCGATCGAAAGGAGTCTAAGCAAACACACGATAGTGCCGATTTATCGCGATAGTCTCGGGTAATGTCTTCATCTTCGGAGCGCTCTCAAACCCCGGCTCGCCTTTGTGGCGCAAGACGTAGCGGTTTGACAAAGTTAAGTAAAATAAAAGATAAAAACACTTTACAATATAAAGAATCAATTATTGTAAACAAACATCAGCTTGTATCGGAATAGCGACATGGCCTATCCAACGAGAGGTAACACGTGAAATATCATGGCGTGGTTTCCTGTTAAACTGTTGAATTCTATAAGACCGTAAACAATGACAACGAAAAAATTATATGTGCCATGGTTACGTCAAAAAAACTTTGTTGATTTTGGATGTACTTTGCGATGCCTCAAGGTGTACCGTTCGAATTGAAATTAACTAAAGAGTCCAAACTCAAGGCGACGTCATCAAGAATGCAACGAAAGTAAGATGCATGACGTGGCCGGTGACTTGATACAGAGAACGCGAGGTACACCAGCAGAGGAAATATCCCCAGCAAGCAGAGATCAGAGAATCATCTCGAGCGGTTCTTCACCCCGCAGATGGAGACATTAACATAATAATAATCAAATGCCTTTTTACGCCGAGTCATTTAGTAATTATGAATGTGTCGGATTAAAGGTCTCATCCCCCGCTGGACTGGTCGGACGGGCGAGGCCGCTTCCGGCCGCCCGAGCAGGACGACACTTGTGTAACAGTAGCCATAACTGGTTCCGCTCATTGTGCGCTCCCTGGACTTCATTTACAAAGCCAATCGAAGCGCTAGATTAATGGCGGACGTTGCGCGGCAAAGCGAAAACACTCTGGCAACAGTAAAAACCGTGACGGAGTTCGGGAGTGTTAAGGGGGACCTAGACATTACGAAAAAATGATTTTTAAATTTTTGCTTTAAGCTCAAGGTCTTAAGAATGTCTGGTAAAAATTTCAAGCAAAAATTCAAATTAATAACAAAGTTATAGCTGATAATAGTGGCATCCCTTTGTTGTCATACACGCGGGTAGCTGCCAGTCGGGCTCTTTTATAAGAAACGTTAGATCTGTTTCTATTATGTTTGCGAAGAGTGCTCGATGATACGGGAATTCTAAGCAAGGCGGAGGACTTATATTATGGACCTGGAATCGATGATTTTATATAAGGTGAAAAATTTCGCGATTTATTCATTGCTCAATTTTCAAATGCGTTTTACTCGAAACCATGTTTTGAAAATCGGTGACCAAAATATCTCGGCAACCACCGAACCGATCAGCTTAAAATTTCTAGTAGTTATTTTATACATAATTATCTAGTCTTTGTCGCAGGATTTTTTTTAAGTGACATAATTTTTTTTTATCGGCATAACAAACCCGAATTTTCCCCTAAAAAACGCTATATTAAATTCAAACACCCACCATTTTGTCAAAAATCTATATTTTCAAAAACCCCTACGTCAAAGACTAAATTATAGTGTCAGTTTTGATAATCTTTGGGTGTTTTTTTATTCTGATGATTACACATGAAATGGGAGTGGTCACAGCGGAGGACCTTTTTTTTTCGGCAGTCGACAGAACCCAAGAATTTTCCGCCAATGTTAAAAAATAACATTTCCTTAAAAGTATGTACTTTCATGTTGAAACGATACCAATACCATAGTTCACATCTTAAAGAAAATCACCAAAATTGCCTTTTTTCGCGCTTCGTATATAGGTATTCCCCCTCAAGTTATTAATAGGAGAATCATGCAGACGCAAAGACCTCGAGGGCTCTTTACAGAACGCCGTGGTCCCGAGAGCTGTCCTGCACTCCGCTTCGTCCTTCACAAGTCTGCCGCTCTAGGGTGGATTGTTTCGCTCGGTCGCTTTTGCAAACATGCAAAGTGCTTGTAGCTCTGACGTCCCTGACGTTAGTTCTCGACGTTTCTGACGGGAAAACGAGAAAGATTTTCACAAGTCTCTTTCTGGATTAGCCTTTCAGACAGGGAGACGACTGAATACGCGTTTTAATCTATCGGTGTTGTAATTTTTGTCCTATCCTACATGCATTCGACATCAAGAAAATGGCCAAAAAATTTGATGTTTTAGGCAGAATAAGAAAGAAACTTAACCTAAAAACGTCACAATTAGTATGCAGGGGTTTTTTGTAAAACATTAATAACCTCGCAGGGCTATATTCCTGCCTTGATTATGAGTCGAAAATGTTAAAGCTATTATGACCTAATATCAATAGTTAAGGAGATATGCGACATCAAAGTTTACAAGATAAAAAATAAGACAGAAATATTGAAAAAAAATGCAAACTTTGATGTCGCATATCTCCTAAACTATTGATATTAGGTCATAATAGCATGAACATTTTCGACTCACAATCAAGGCAGGAATATAGCCCTGCGAGGTTATTAATGTTTTACAAATAACCCTGTATAATTTCATTGTGACTCCGCATATTAATGACTGTTCTACAATACTATTTTTGGGAAATGAAACTCAGAAGGAAAATATTCAAAAAATTCAAAACAGAACCACGAGAACTATCTTAAGATGTAACACATATACAAAAATTAGCGATACGGTAAAGCAACTAAAGGTAATGACAATTAGGCAACAAATGATACAATATGTCCAAGCCTTGATACATAAAATAAATAAAAAAAGATCTGTTCCAATATACATGTATAAAAATATGAAATACAATTTCGAGGTCCACACTTATCCTACGAGAAGTAGGGGGGATTTTAGGCTTCCACAAACGAAACTGGCAGGAACACAAAATAGTTTGTACTATAAAGATCTTAAATTGTTCAACGAACTGCCAGCAAATGTGAAAGAAGTAATTAGTCTCACTACTTTTCGTAGGTTAGGTGCAAAATACGTGAAAAGTAAGTTTAATGTATGATTATGTTATGTTGTTTCATGCTCATTTTTAATTTCTTTACTTTGTGCCCGATGCGAAAATGTGCTTATTTTTATGTTGATATATTTTTGGAATATTTATGTTTAAGTATTATGTTAATTTATGTTTTAATCACTAAATTTAAAAATGTATTCTTTTTACAAATAAATAAAAAATATACGAACAATCATCCCCTTAAAACAAAGTCTTGTGTCAGTCAATCGCAGATCATCAGACTGGCCGCGTTGGATGGCCGACCTATTGGCAGGCGCTATTCAAGCAGCCTATTTGCGGGCAGCCACACCCTAAAGTGGAACAAATTGTTTTGTAGACAGCTGGGAGCGATTTCAGGATGGTTTTCTTCATCTTCTCAATGCTTCAATTTCACAAGGAAACACTTGGAAAAGTTTGAACTATTTATTGAAAATAATACAGTAACAAACACGTGTGAGATGTAATACAACCAAAATTAGATTGACGGGGCTGAAACGTCTGATATGCCCTTATATAGATTAGGAGAGTGAACCCTTATACTGATACAATGCGTTGCGTTTCGTCACATAGGCCAGTTCCGGGCGCGTGCACTTTGCAACCCCGAGGGATGATAATACTCTTATCAAATGCTGGAACATAACAGGGCGATTGAGCAGATTG
This sequence comes from Agrypnia vestita, assembly GCA_016648135.1. Lineage (NCBI taxonomy): Eukaryota > Metazoa > Arthropoda > Insecta > Trichoptera > Phryganeidae > Agrypnia > Agrypnia vestita. Next base: position 70,892 of record JADDOH010000195.1, read on the forward strand.
CGTTGTGCTTCACGGAGAAGGGGTGATTCGCGATGAATATGAATGCAGTCCAAGTAAGACCGCTAATATTATCAAACTGAATTTTTAATTGCTGAATTATATGTTAATTACTATATTTGATGGCACAAGGTCTTAAATACGGATTCAAAAGTGACGATTTTGATAACTTTTAGCGTACAATGTTGACAATTGTACTCTTTGTACGCGACCTATTCGAATTTTGTCTAATAAATTAGGGCACAGGAAGCCTGCGACCGAAAGTACCACTCAAAATCAACCAGGAGTACGAGATCGACGATAAGGACCTGAAGAATGTGAAAGAGAAAAGGAGAAAAAAAGAATAGTCAGCGCTGAATATGAAGATGGAACAAATTCATTGCATGTTTTTTTTTCCACTGTATTTTATTTCTAGTTTACTTTCAATAGTTAGTACCAACGTATTAATACAATATTATTATCAATAATAGGTACGATGACACATTTTGAAATAACGTTTTCTATTATAGGTATACGTTTTTCATCTACCTATTTTTAATTTCGCGCAAAAACGTGACGTCATTCGCTCTGACCGGTGTTTCAGTTGAAATGACCGATTACAGAATTTTATACTTTTATTTTGTTGAAAATCTTATTAATCTCAATGTGTATTAAAATTGGATATTTTTTTAGAATCGTTTCAAAATATTTTCCTGTCTTAAATCACTTATTCTTTAATACTGTCATCATGCCCATTGAAATCGTTTTATCAGGTTTGCACCTCAACCAACGTGGATTTCGATATTCTATATAGAATATATCGTCCAATATTGTATCGGTTTCTGTCATAATTTACGCAAATTTGAAATGAAAAAAAATCTAAAAGATTCAAAACTAATTTTTAGATTCAGGTAACAATAAGTAAACATTATGGTCATCTAGCAAGAGTAAGAAGAGTGAAGAGACGCCGTTGCGCTGGTGACAGATAGCGGTTATCACATGCCGCGAGTGACAGGTAGCGGTTATCGCATTAGTACAGGAATACACGTCCAATTATTTAATAAAATAAATAAATACATTTAGCGGAGGTACAATCTAATGGAATTAAGTTTCATTGTTTTGATAATATGTGTATAGTTTTCTGGGATATTATTCCGTGTAAATGTGACCTCTCTGGCCGACGTTTCGGATCCCATTGCAGGGTCCATCATCGGGGCTGATGGTGGACCCTGCAATGGGATCCGAAACACAACTATGAATGCTGAGAAACTTAATGAGAAGAGCCAATTAACTACGAAAATCATGTAAAAAAAGAGCACGCATAACCGTTAATGTATGTTTTACATTTTCATTTATTTCATGTAATTAATTAATATATATTTAAGTCTTGAAACCGGTAGACGTTAAAATCTGGTAGTGGTTTATACTAATTTAACTAACACTCTGTTATAATGTCTAACAGAAAGTTAATACTTTAAATATTAATAATACACGTGTTGAATGTCAACATTTCTATGACTGTAACGGAAATATTGGCTTTCATTTTTTTTTTTAATAATTTGATGTGATCCAGTGATTTAAAATAAAATTCCACCTACATTTAAAATAATACATATAAGATTAAAAAAAAAAAAAAATGAGGGTAAACAACACTGTTTTATTCCACTATATTTATTTTGAATTGTTAGAACGTTTTCGGGATTTTTCCCATTGTCAATAACAACACGTTTACAACTAAATTAAAAATAATTCGAGACAGAATTTATAGGGAGTGGTGGGGTTCGGGGGCGGGGTTAGAATGGATAGGAGTGGAGAGGTTATGGGTGCTATCTGGATGTATGCAGTAAATCCGTACTTTTTTAATAGTATTTTTTTGTGGTTTTGGATAGGTTCTTGAGGTCATATTTTACCTTTCTAATAAGAATGTAACACGTAGCTTATTTGCAGTTTTAAGCTTTAATTTATGTAAAAAATACCTCAAATAATAATAAAATAACCTTTTTTATCTGACAAAGTGAAAAATATAAATTAATATTCATTATAATGATATAAATGGCTCCATTCACGTTTCCTTGATTTACTCAGTAATTTGTTTAATGGAGATACTGCTTTTTAGCTTAGTGGGGCAATGCAACAAACGTTTTGGATACCATTTTAGGGCTGATCTTGATGATGCTACGTGTGATGGACCCTGTAAAAGGAACCGAAACGTCGGATGCACATGGCAGAATAGCCCATAAAACTGTAAGGCTCCGAAAAAAACATTTGTTTGTGCAAATACTTGAAAAACCAGTACCGTCTATTAGATGGCGCCTGGTGCCAGCGGTACCGGCTTCCGGCCATATATTATAATGATATGAATAGTGTGTGTGTGTGTGTGTGCGGGCTAAACAGCGAACAGTTAGCCGGTACGGTGCTGGGATGGGCAGGCAGGGGCCGCGCTGATCGCACCGTCCACTGTTCCGTCATATTCACGTTCAGCTCGGCAGGGTCAATGGATCTCTCCATCGGCCTTCTGGGGGGCTGTTTCATGGCCATACAGGGTTATTTGTAAAACATTAATAACCTCGCAGGACTATATTCCTGCCTTGATTGAGTCGAAAATGTCCAAGCTATTATGACCTAATATCAATAGTTAAGGAGATATGCGACATCAAAGTTTGCATTTTTTTCAATATTTCCGACTTATTTTTTGTAAAACGTTGAACTATCATTACAGTAACTCATATCGATTACAAAAAATTCATTCGTTTCAATACAAGTTAAATAAAATGATAAAAACCCTGAAAAAATTCCAATTGGAATTCGAAGGTTTTAATTTTTTATTTGACTTGTATTAAAGGGAATGAATTTTTCATTTTCGATATAAGTTACTGTAATGATAGTCCAACGTTTTACAAAAAATAAGTGAGAAATATTGAAAAAAAAATGCAAACTTTGATATCGCATATCTCCATAACTATTGATATTAGGTCATAATAGCTTGAACATTTTCGATTCAATCAAGGCAGGAATATAGTTCTGCGAGGTTATTAATGTTTTACAAATAACCCTGTATAATAAATCGCCGAATAATTAACCCCAGGATAAATAAGTCCGACAGTTAAAATGGCGAACAACTGAAATGGCGATTATTATTTTATTATTAATATTTAAAGCATTAACTCTGTGGTTAGACATTATGACAGAGAGTTAGTTAAATTAGTTTAAACCACTACCAGATTTTGGGTCTACTGGTTTCGAGACGTACCCATCTCTTCGTCAGGACCAACACTACACTACTATGCTCACAACACTATACACCACAACCACAACCATGGACTTCCTGAACGGTTGCCTTTGTAGATTTTTCAGTCAGGATGTGTTTTATTTTCTAAGGCCTCTTCTACTATTTTTCCCTGAATTTTGAGATTGAAGATTTAGTGTTATTATTATTTTTAAGGAGAAACAGAATACTTAAAAAAACTTTTAAAAAATATTAATAAACTTGGAAAAACAATGAATTACTTGACAATATTTTTAGTACTGTGTTCAAATATTTTCAAGAACACAATTATTATATTTTTGTCTATTGATATGTTCAAATATTTTCAAGAACACAATTATTATATTTTTGTCTATTGATATAAGGTAAGAAGATTCCGAGTCATTTAAATCCACCTGTAAAGTTTTGTGCTACTAGCTACGAGACACCCTCGGTTGTATCAAAATATATGATACAAAAAAAAACATAATTTAGTAACAATAATAAATATTAGAATCGAATGTTGCACGCATGGACCTCGGGTGTAACGTATTATATGTTAAAATAAAGGTGACATATAACGGGGACTCTCTCGTCTTCAAAAGCTCTGCATCCCGAACAACTTGAATGATAGACACTGAAATTTAAGGATAGCCCCTACTCCAGCCGTAGAAAGGGTTGTAGAACCAATAAGCCAATAAGTTCAGTAAAGGGACATTTGCATTGGCAGGCGGCTACTCTCTACTCTCCGCGGTACGGAACAATGCTTCAGAAACTTTATGAAAATGGCCCTATATAAATTATTCATTATTATTTGTCACTAGCTGTTACCCGTCAAAAATGACGGTCCTTTTACATCCGGTTCCTAAAGAATAAGTATTTACTTATTTATTTACGTTTATCAAAATAAATATGTATCTATTATCTATAACGGTACGAGAAAAACAGTGGAATATGGTTTTGAGCCAGAGGCGTCATATGTCCACGTGACAATGCTAGCAGCAATTTCAATTTCAATTTATTTTTTCAATATAACATTTACATTACAAACATATGTTTAATTCGTAAATATTATTAACAAGTGAGGTAATATACAAACAACAAAATATCAAGCATATATAAATTCATTCATATCAAAGGTGTAGGAGAATCCAGCTTCGGAAAACCCCTTCAGACACATGGAATATATCAATACCAAAATCGATTTTGTTCAGCATAGCTGTAGCTCTTCCAACAGGCATAGGCTTCCTGTATACTGGAATGTGAAACAATCTATGCTGACGATGTCTAAGGAACATACAAACCAATGCTCTGCATAATTTCAGGATTATCGATCATACCGCGCAACAATCGATAAAAATGTGCAATCAAATACACATTCCTTCTAGACTCTAGACTATCGTAGCCAAGCATACCCTGGAGAAACTCGGTTGGGTAGAGCCAATTACATCGGCACCTCCAAAACTACGGAGAACAATGCACTCTCCCTGCACGTTGCAAAATAATCAATATATATATATAAAAAGCAACCCGTGTTTCCCTATCCGCCAAGTTTTCTCCACAACCAGCCACAACCACCCATCGGCGGTTATGGTGGTGGATAGCCCTTGGTGTCACATCGAAAATATGCGAGTTTGGTGGGGGTGGCTGCGCGTGGGTGGGAGTGGGTGACGAAAATGTGCTTTCTAGCACATTGTTTTGTTATGGGAAGGCCGCAAATGCTTCAGATTGTTTCAAAATAGGCGCGCTGACTGTGTCGGTGAGTCTAGAAGGTTCCGGAAAAACCTGCTCTAGAAAGTTCTGGAAGGAGAAGGTTCTAGAAAATTCCCGAAAGTTCTATAAGATTCTAAACTGAGTGGCGGAATGTGTCGGTATGCCTAAAAGGTTCCTGTACATTCGAAATTCTTGAAAGTTCTGGAAGGAGAATGATCTAGAAGGTTCGCGAAAGTTCTATGACGATCCTAACAGTGTTCTAAAAATCTACGCGTGCGAAGCCGTGCGGGTACAGCTAGTAATATCTAAAATAATATCAGTGTGGGTTTTGATTTTAAGTTTCTTTAATAAATTTTAATACTGCGTCATTAATCTACATATTATTTATCGATTTTGCAACATTAATAACGCGAATTTTCGAACGTCAGACAAGGACAAACTTGGGTGCGATCAATCAGCAATCGCCACCCACAGACGAGTCATTATTCGTGTCCCGGCAGAGCGCGGATTCTAAATTTGTGATATTAACCTTAGCCAAAATCATATATTTATTTATTTATTTATGGGAAACTAACAGTACATATAAAGAGATTATACATGATTATTGAATAGTATAGAGACCATCTTACAAGTTTCCACAGAATTAACCTGTTGTGTTTTAACATAAAGCAACAATAACTTGAGTTATAGAATAAAAAATAAAAAATGTGAATGTTTTAAGTTATGGACAAACTATGGGAGTCAAAGAATTAGAGGTAAAAAGAGAATAAAGAATGGATAGGAAAGGACAAATCTACTTAGTAAAAAGGACATGAAATAAGAATAAAAAGAACTGCAAAAGATATATGTATAGCATATATATATCTATATCTGATCAATACATCTGCATATATATATATATATATATATATATATATAGTATATATAATATATATATATATATATAGATATATATACGAGGTCTGAGCAAAAGAAAGAAGATGGATTAAAGAAGAGGAAAAAAAAGAAGGTTTATGACCGTTTATATAATCAACTTCATATTCAGACAGGTCTAATTAAACTTAGCGACAGATGCATTATTGCCGATCTCATACATCTATGCAAAATAATTCATTTTTATAACTAGGATTCGCCGGAACTCTTATCATCCATATCTTTTCACGTACCGGCCAGAAATACCCGTTCACACGCATTCTTTCACTGCAACAAAAGCAACACATCTCACCAAAAATACTCCACAATCAACAGACTTTCCACCCTAGGAAACGAGTATGCAAGAATTGCAGATATTCTCGACATTAACTTAAGTCGTTACCGAAATCTCCTCAACGAACACTTTATCGTTAATTTATTTGATTAAATTTTGTTAATACATTTATGAATACGTGTCTTTGTTCTTACTGATGTACACTTTTTATTGTCTTTACATAATTTATGATTTATGTGCTTGTACACGTAGATATTGCGTTATAAATTTCATATGTATACATTTTTAAATGATCATTTGTAATAGGTGTAAACCGTTGATATAAAATAAATAAATAAATAACATTTATTTTATTTATTTATTTATTTATTTCATTTCTTTACTTTAACATTTGTTCGAGTTAGATTATACTATGCCTGTCTCACTAGAGAGCTCTGTGTTGAGACGGGCAAAGTTTACAATTATAACTTATATGTAAGTACATTTATACAAAATAGGTTAAAACAAAAAGTACATTTTGAACAAATAAGTTTTAAAAAAAGATTTATAATCGCCTACACTCAGGCACATGTAAATATACACTAACACAATCTCAATTTTTCTAATTCTCAATTTGTTTGGATGAGTTTCCCAATTGCTGGTCGACCCATCTCTTTTACCCAAATTTTAATAGTTGTTTTTACATTTTTCGGATTGTTAATTTGTGTTTCCAGCATTGTATTGTACAGTTTCGGGCCTATGTGTTTGAAGTTCCTTTGTCCATACGTGGTTCGCGCTCCTGGGACTTGAATAGCATCTTTGTTTCTGCGTGTATGTATAGTGTTTTGGGTGTGTGTGAAATGTGTTTGTTTGTGTTTGTACATGTAATTTAGGACAGTTTTGGCATATATTTGTCTAACATCAAAAACTTCTAATTTATTAAATATTTCGTCTGTAATTGTAGTAATCGGTGTTCTTAAGATTGTTTTTAAAATTGTTTTAATAAACAATAATTAAAGGATTAATTGCCGTTAACGTCGCTCCTCCCCACGCGATTACTCCGTGTTCAATGATCGTCTGACATATATACATTACTACACTGCGGCATTTTCGAGGTGGTGCACTTCGAGGAATACCAACTACACCTGAAGTAGAAACTGTAATTTGTCGTAATTTATTGACGAGACTGACGCGGCAATACGTCATATCGGATAATACGAACAGACAAAAAGAAGCGAAACAAATAATAAGAAAGTCATAAATATTTAATAATAATAATATAAGGAAGTGTGATGTGAATTTGCAGTCAACTTCGGCTGTAAATCACAAGGGACCCACACACAATACATATTAATGTTTGCATGTTACGAAGCGGTTTTATTTTGTGGAAAATTGTATTTATCGCAATCGGTAATGTTAATAAGTTGTTTTAAAATCAGGTTAAAAAATGTCCCAGTACAAAGAAAAAACGAGCGAGCCTCACAGAAGTCGCATATTATGTGTAACATTTGACATCTCACAATTAAAAATATCAATTGAGCAGCGGTAGAAATTAACCTCAAAATTTAAAAAATCTAATACCTATATATTTATTAATCAGTAAATTTTGCCGCACTAGATAGGTACCGTATATCTATGTACGCATTTTTATTTAGAAATGTGTTTTGGTCAGTTATATGTTTTTATTTATTTACTTTAGATGGCGGTAGTGTGCCGCCATACATATTGTATGAAAACTTTGAATAAATATTTTAAAATAATCACATAAATTACATAAAATTTGAGAACGTAAATCATTAAGGGTAGTTATTGTTAACATTAATGTAAAAAAATTAAGTATTTATTGGATAGTTTAAAAGATATAAGCCAAAATATATCAATATCATTACCACGCACGCACGCACGCACGCAGCACACACACACATCAAAAAAAGTCAGATAAAGTGTTGCAGAAATGTGTATATCTTAATACGTAAATGAAACCAGAGCAGTCAAATTGCGTATATGCATGTAGATGCATATTATCCCAACCGACGTGCGAATTGAAAAAACACAAAACTAATCGTATTCTTCCTAACGAGAGTGGCAATTATGAATGCAAAATTATTTAAATGCAACTATTTAAAACGTCCAGCCCCAAAGTGACCGTGCTTACATGCTAGCGTATTGTCGGATAAAAAGTTTAGCAGTCGATAGCAGGGCAGTACCGCAGATGAATCTGCGCGCGCGGCTCGGCGTGAGAGACATTAAGAAATTCGACCCTCGCAGCATCCCGGAGCCACAGCCCGGCCGTGCAGCGGAAGACAACCTTTTCTCTCCTCAACCTTATGAATCACCGCGAACCCTTAAATATTATTATTTTTATTTAAAAACTAGCTGGTCGTACCCGGCTACGGGTTATCGTACTACGGGTCGTACGGGTTAAGGATTAAGTAAAAAATAAGTTTGTGAGGGAAAACAAAGGGTCCGCTGTTCTCTAAAAAACAATGTTTTCGTCTAATGTTAACATAAGTTATTGTAACAGAACTGTAATACTTAGATGTATGGTATCGCAGACTTTTTTGTAGATATTAATGTCCTCTATAAAACTGTAGTACATTACTTTGCTCTATTGGCATAATAATTTCCGCAGCGTACGCAATATAAGGTTTTTTTTCGTAATTTTTTCACACGTTGGGTTACATTATCGAAGTTTTCATACGGATCCCTAACGTTTTTGAAAATATTCTATAGCCTGTGTTCATCAGGGATAATGTAGGATTCTGAATGTGAAAGAATTTTTCAAATCGGTCCAGTAGTTTCGGAGCCTATTCAATTCAAACACACAATCAAATCTTTCCTCTTTATAATATTAGTATAGATGTCTTTAGTTTGTAGAGCTCCACGCTTATTTCTAATGAAATTTAAAATAAATTAAATTTTAATAAATATTATTAAGTTCTGCAAGTTTGCGTAAAGCTTTAAATGTGACATCTATTTCGGCTTACTAGGCCATTATCAAACAATGAGTATACCACGTATAATCGACTTATTTATAAAATTTTAGTTACCCCTTCCCCTATGGATAATTATAGGTGAAGCCCGTGTATATTAAGGTTTTTTTTCCCCTAGGCACTATCATTAAAGATTCCCTCGTTCATAAAATTCTATGTTAAGCTTAATTAATACGATTAATTATATTACTTTGGAAGTGCTTCTACTCAGTTGTTATTTTATTTAAACTCATGAGATTACAACATTAAATATTATTTTAATTTGTGGCCTTGATTTTAGGTTTCTTAAATATATTAAGAAGTGGAGAGAAGGTAATTTTTTTTTGGTTATTTATTAGCGTTATATTATATTTGGATCATTTGTTCGTTTATTAATTTCAAGTTGTTGGAGTAAATTCATTCTAAAACGTTTGCTTACTATATGTAAAGGTACCGAGCGGGACATGGTTTTCCTCAAACAGATGAGCCGCAAATTTTGAATCTAGATTTTAATTTTTGTAACAACGCAAATTTTCCTGAATCTAGTTGAAAAAGTCCTTCCCGTTTGTCCAATATACAGGTATGTAGCATTGCAGTCTTAATGTTCTCATGTTAAATGCCTCGATGCCTTTCTTCTTCTTCGGCCTTCTTCTCTCCACTGCTGGATATAGGCTTCTTCCGTCTTCCACTCGTCTCTTTCTTGACCCCTCCGCATCCAGGCACCACCGTCAATAGATATAATGTCGTCGGTCCGTTTCTTCGGTAGCCTTCACTCCTTTTATTTGTCCAGGGGCATTTAATACCGTCGCAAGACTCATTACCGGTGTTTCAAAGTTTGCGCACATCTCAAACCATCTTCAAAACCTTCACTGGCTTAGATGTCCAGAGAGGATTGAATATAAGCTTTGCCTTACAATATTTAAGGCTATTCACGACATGGCCCCTCAATACATAACCGACTTCTGCATTCCATTCTCCACAAATAATAGACAACTAACACTTCACTCAGCATCAACATCTAATACAAATAGGTTAGCTGAAGTAAATCGCGCCCACAAAAATTTCGGTGATCGTGCTTTCGCGGTGGCTGGACCAAAGTTATGGAACAAACTACCTAATAAACTGAGACAAACAGACAGCTTACCACAGTTCAAAAAACAACTTAAGACGCATTTATTTAGACAATCCTATAAAAACCTATAGAATCTGACCACAACAACGCTAGCTAATGTTTTCCACTCCTATTGTGCACTCCGCGAAAAAACCCAATTCTTTCAGGCACTCACAAACTATTATAGTACTCAATTTTAATTCCACTTCTTGTATGCCACCTAGTGAATAAGTAATAGTAAATAAGTTTTTTCTTTTCTAGCAGTAAGTTGTCTTGTAAGATAATAATTTTTCAACGTAAAGTGCCCTTGAGGTGAGTATTCGCGAAAATGGCGCTATACAAGTTATCCAATTATTATTATTATTATTATCCATCCTTGCCCACTCTGTCCAGCGACATATCCTGCCGAATGCCACTTCAGTTTTCCAACACGGTGCCCGCGGGTTACTAATTTCCAAAGAAAAGGTGTCGCGCACCTTCGGAAGGCAGGAGAACCCGTCTGTAGTCTGCGGAGCCGACCTGACGAAAACGAAACTGTCCATCCGGGGGCCGCGGAACAGTAAAACCGGTCCTCGGCCGCGGGCCCAGCGGCTTATGCAATCCCCACGCTTCCTCCATCCGTGGCCCTCTTCCGACACCGCTTCTTTTAGACCGACTTCTTCTCTACCGTCTCGACGGTCCGACCTTTCTTTACTTTTGTCATGGTGTACCTTTTATAATTTAACTGTTCGAAGAATATTTTTTCTTCTTCTGTATGAAGGCTTGAACTTTGTGGTGACATTATTATTAAAATAAAACACAAATTACTTTGTTTTCACCACTTTATTAGATTAAAAAATCTACATGTTTCGAGAACAATGTTCTCTTCCTCAGGATTATTGTGTACTAACGATCTTTAAAAGTTGAAATGTGTTACGGTGAAGGGGCGGTTGAGGGGGTTGATGGGGGGGGGGGGGGGTTCGAGATGTTAATTAAGTCAAATATAATAAATACACAGACGGAATTTTTGTATAATCCTATTTTGAATATTTTTCCACTTAACATTCCACATTGTCCAAATGACCCATAATAATTAACACCTCGAACCCCCCTCCCTCCCCTCACCAACCAAACCCCTCAACCGCCCCTTCACCGTAACACATTTCAACTTTTAAAGATCGTTAGTACACAATAATCCTGAGGAAGAGAACATTGTTCTCGAAACATGTAAATTTTTTAATCTAATAAAATGGTGAAAACAAAGTAATTTGTGTTTTATTTTTATAATTTGTTTGATTTTCCTTTTCCCTCTTTTATATATATATTTCGCTTCTGTTCTTTTAAATTTGATTATATGTGGGGTATAAAAGCGAAACCAGCAATACCCAAAAGAAAATTAGGAGCGTCATCGAGGATGATTAATATAGAATGTACTGAATTCGACATTTTATAGGAAATATAATAATAGGTCTTTATTTCAGCTTGTTGAGAATAGATTCTCACGTCGCCGTATAGATATATATACACATAAGTAAAAATATAAAAACAACAGACATACAAGTAGAATAAGAAATGAAAACATGTCGAAATTAATAATAGAAAATATGAAGCAGAAAAATAATAATAAAAATAAATAAATACATAAAAATAATGGAGAACAGTCACTATTGCATAATTAGTGTCCATCTTTTGTGCATTGGGGAGTCAAGCCACATAGCAGCTTGAATAACGGAGTTGCTAGACCCCCACATCCTCTTCTTTGCGCTAACTATCTTCGGTCGTTGGAGAGCAGCAAAGCCATGGACCCTGTGTTCTGCGAACATTTAAGATGCACTGCAACGCCAGGGTAGACCGAGCATTATCCTGAAGGCATTGTTGTATGGCACTCTACCGAGTTATAGGACAGCAGAGTGTCTGCACCACAGCTCAATTGTGTACAGATTCGTGCAATAAATAGAGAAGAGGTATCTATACAGCTTGTAGATTTATAGGAAACATGATTTTCGAAGGGACTGATACATACGATCTAGAAATAAGTACATTTTAAATTAGTAATCCTCGGTAACTGCATTTATTTTTATTATTTTTTTTATTTTTATTTCATTTATTGGTTTTCTTACAGCCATATAATTAATCAATCTTGAAAAAAAACAATAATTGATGTACAGAGTTTTGGGCCAATTACAAGAAAACACATATATACAATCGATAAAAAATAAGAAAAAACATGTCCAATAGTGAGTTTGTGTGAGTGTGTGTATTTGTGTGTTTATTTATTTATTTATTTATTTTGTTCTGGGAAAAGTTAACAGCAAAACAATCTTAAAAATTTTCCACTGAATTTAAAAATTTACTTTAACATACATTAATAGCGAATGGAGAGGGTGGAGGGGAATGTGGGACGGGAGTAGAAGGGAAGATATAATGTACAAATTAGTTTGGGTGCGGTAGTGTAGATATTGTTTGTTTTATGTTTCTTATTGTTGTGTTGAAAATGTCAATGTGGTGATAGTTTGTGTTAAATGAATTTGTGGATCTGTGCATTTATGCATGCATAAATGCATTTAAAACTTTACATTTTTTGATACTGCTGCCTTTGCTTTTATACCCTGTGGGATAGAAAAGTTCCTATAAAATCTCTAATTCAGTACATTATAAATTCATAATCGTCGATGACTGCATTCAATATTTTTTAATATTGCGGATATACCCTTTTATACCCTAAGGGATATGATGTTATTTTATGTTTTTTTTTTTGTTTCCATATCTACCAAGTACATCTATATATAGAAATAAAACTAAATCCATACACGAGCGCCTATAATATTGATCAAACAAATTTAATTTATTCTTTATCGGGCAAAGCCGAACCATCCTTTGGGAGATTATTCAAAAGCAAAACGCATAAATTTAAACATAATTCATCCATATCTGCGTAATCCATCATTGGTTGGATAATAACTGTAGGTATTAGGTTTACATTATCTCCGGGCGCGCTTTTTCTTTGAAGTTCCAGCTAATCAGTATTATTAAAGACGATGTCTGCGCACTCTCCTCATTAATGTGTCGAAGGTCTGCACAAACCAGAGCCTTGGCCGCCCACCACACTCTACACGGATGGCCTCAATGCTGCGCGTTAAATGTTTAGCAGTAAATACAATTGGTTTTAATTTTATGCATGTTCTTGAAAGAGCATGCTTAAAGCTAACATCAAACACACGTGCTTATTACTGGCATGCTCTTGTCATAGAATAGAGACGCTCTTGTTCAAAATGGAATCTTTGCAAACTGAAGCAGGAAATTCAAGCGAACCAATAAATCAAAACAGTTCCCGAGTTTCCATCCGGGCACTTTTGATTGAAGTTTTAATAATTTTTATAGTAAGATTTGAATCATTCATATATTTTAATAACGTTTCATGAACATTATTTTTACATAGCGGTGACCGAGTATTCCACAGACATTCGTGATTCCTATAATAAGTCACGAAAAGTAATGTTTTGTCATCTCCCCAATGCGCCATATTTATTTCATCTGTCGCGGACTGAGAAGATCGCACTGATAATCGATAAAGACAGAGCGCCACACTCCTCTGTCTTGACACACAACTCTTGCTTCATACACATTCATACATCATCCACATTCATACAAGCTCGACGATTTTTGAGGCTCTTAACAGGACCATCCTCCGGTGTCTGATTAATCTGGTAATGCCACGTCTTCCGCAATCGTCCTCTCATTCTGGTGCCGTCAATGACACTTGCGTCATATATTTTTCTTACCATTTTTTTCTCATTCACCCGTTCAACATGCCCAAACCATCTGAGCGATCCTTTTTTCATTCTAACAGCTACGCTAAGATCAGCTTTACATTCTTTCCTAACATATTCATTCTTTGCTCTATCATAAATGGATTTTCCACACGTATGTGTAAGTCAGTGATCTCATCTCTACGGCATTCACTCTACTTTCGTTCTTTTTATCCCGAAAGTAGACTGAGAGATCACTTAGATATAAATATTAATACAGCCAAAAAAAAGTAAGGAAGTGTTTAAGAAAATGAAAAAGTTTAGACACTTCAGGTTGGAGTTTCTGGGTTATTCACGGTTAGAGTAGTGTGGAGTGTGGATGACACACTACCTCGCATTACTGCACAATTATCTCTAATTAATTATATAAACTTTGAATATACCTACCAATAGAATTAATTATAGTTTAATGGACTAAATTTTTATTTAAGTTTTGATCCCCGTGAATTATACATATTTATGTATTTTAACGTGTCCTAATTATTGTTAATTTCCCTTTTAAATATGTTTTAATTTTATCTTTCATATTTATTTTTTTGTTTGTTTTATCTTCTTTTCTTATTTATCTGGTATATTGGTTTAATTATCTTTATTTTACTTATTATTATCATTAGTTTTATAATTATTACTGTATGCTTGTGTACTAATCATTGTTTAAATATATTGTTCATTACTCTCAAATATGTTTTTTTATATTATTATTTTTTAATCATTTAATTTAAAACGTGTTTTATGTTAGATATATAATAATCTTTGTAGTTTCCTTTTACTGTAAAAGCCCACTAGGGCGTTGATTAATTAATAAATAAATAAAAAATACAGGCTCGCATTCTGTCATTCATGCAACACATGTCAAAAGCCATGATATCAATTGTCGTGTAATAATCACGTCGCAGTTATATTCAAGAATGGACCCGAGGCTTCAGGCAAAGTTTGCTGCATTTGGAGTGCACCTTTACCGAGATTGGTCTCAGAGTGCGCGCGCTGAGACTGGGGGCCGCGCTGGGCGTGGTGAGCAGCGGGCCAACCGCAACAAGGACGTATTCCCGCGAAATAATTGCGGGCTCTGGGAAGGATACAGGAAAACCACACCGCGTAATGTGCATGCGCTCCGGGTACGGAAAAAGGAAGCGTTTTTAGGTTTTTTCATGTTAAACTGATAAAATCTTTAAATTTACATTTCTCTAATTTTTATTACAACTGACCATTTTGTTGTACGAAATAAAGGTCCTGCCGGCTTGGGAGATGTTTATATATTTATATTTGTATAAGAACCTATCAAAAGAAGCAAGACTAGCTATGCATAATGGCGTTCTAGCGCCAACTCTGATGTATGGAAGTGAATCCTGGAATTGGGAAAAAAGGGATGGAAGTAGACTGAATGCGGTCACTAAGGCGCTTGTGTGGAAAATCTTTGGTCGATAGAGTGAGGAATGAACAAATTAGAAGTGAATGTAATGCTGGCTGTGATGTGATAGACAGAATAAAGAATCATGTAGAACGTATGAACGAGAATTGAGAATATACATGGGGCGAGTGTTGAAGGCAACGGGAATAGAGGGCGTCCGCGAAAGACCTGGCATGATCAAATACTACAAATATTGGAGGATGTTTGATGGAGAGCTTGCATGAGAAAATGTATGAACGTAGCCGAAGCAAAAGTGGTGTGCCAAGATAGAAGAATGTGGCGTTCTATCCTCTCTGAAAATATTATCTTTGGTTAAATGGTTAAATAGTTAGTTACCTCAATATATCCGATTTTGTGCAATAATAATAATAATACTATTTAATGTTAACAATCTCCGACAATCTTCTTTTAGAAGTCAGTTTAACTAATCTATAAAATTACGTAAAAATTATCTATGATACTACTAATTATGCATGCACTGATAAACAAAAGTAATCGATAACGTTATCACAGCATCTTCTACGATTGTAAGTTGAATAGAAAAATGACCCTTAACGAAATAACTTTGTTTATCACCACTTAATTTTTGGTAAAACCAACCGGTTTCGGAAACAACGTTTGAAATTTGGAATATGTTCCCTTTCACCCTATCACCTGTTTCTTTCGCACCCCCCACTATTTATTTAGTGGTTATTCATTTGGACACGACACTGAGGTATGATTTATTCATAATTTTGTAAAATTTGTATTAAGTATACCCTGACGAAGGAACGTTGTTTCCGAAACCGGTTGGTTTTACCAAAAATTAAGTGGTGATAAACAAAGTTATTTCGTTTAATTATATTCATAATGAATAACCACAAAGTAATAGCAAAATACAACAGTAGACAAAATATCGTTCAAAGTAATTTAAATAAATAGAAAATATAAATTTTTAATAATTTCACATTTTATGAAATTATTGTTTTCGATACGGATAGTTTACATATAAATAATTAACTGTTTCTGCGCGCATATTACACGCAGCGGTGTTTACCTGCGAGTACGCCGACACAGATGCGTGGAAGATTTTAAATGTGTTTATATTATGTATGCTTATGGAAAATTACATAATGTTCTTTGAAAGAAGCGTGTTGCTGTGGCTTGTGTCTTCCAATCTTTGTATATGGTGGTGAAACCTGAACACGAAATAGGTACTAAGCTTACTCGAAAGCTTCAGACAACACAGCACAGCATGGAAAAATGTGTACGGAGAATCACTAGACGAGAGAAAAATAAATGCGTGAAGTAGAGCGCAGACTGAGGTGTCACTAGCAAAAGTAATATTGTCTACTAGCTGGTTGTACCCGGCGTTGGACAGGTTAAGGATTAACTTTGTGAGGGAAAACAAAGGTTCCCTGTTCTCTTAAAAACAATGTTTCCATTTAAGGTTAACATAAGTTATTGTAACATAACTATAATACTTAGATATATGGTAATGCAGATTTTTTTGTAGATATTAATGTCCTCTGTAAAACTTTAGTACATCACTTTGCTCTATTATCAATAATTTCCGCAGCGTACGCGACACAGGGTTCTTTTTGGTATTTTTTCATTCGTCGGGTTACATTATCGAAGTTTTCATATGGATCCCTCACATTTTTGAAAATATTTTATAGCCTATTTCATCACGGATAATGCAGGATTCTAAATGTGAAAGAATTTTTCAAATCGGTCCAATAGTTTCGGAGCCTATTCAATGCAAACAAACAATCAAATCTTACCTCTTTATAATATTATTATTATAGACAGACCACGCCCCTACATGCAAAAAAAAAATATTATAATTTTTTTTAACAATTATTTTTGGTGTCTTTTTTTTTTAATTTTGGTGAAATACTTAACGTAATATTAATCCTTATTATTTTATCTTTCAAATGAGACATCTTTGATATTTATAGGATCTCTACATGGGTATATATTAGTAAATTGACACACCATTTCCATGTCATTATGGCTGGAGGAAAATGACATATAGAGAGTTTTTCGTCGATGAAATTGATCATATTTCATGCTATTAAAGGCTCCGACACCGGTCACCGGACACACTGTATATATTCATAAACTTAAGAAACATTTAAAGTACAAATAACTTAACAGTAACTTAAATAGGGTGTATTTCGCTACTGTCCACCCTCTACTCCAATATGGTATTATTGGATGGGGTGGGGCATACGATAATGTAATGAACCCACTGAAAGTTATACAAAAAACTATAGTCAAAGTGACCTTAAAAAAATCAACATTCTCAACATATACACTCTTCTCGAAATCAGAAAATATTATACATAATATAATCAAAGAAAATATTGAAGCAAAATTTTAAACAAACCCATCCTTTATATTATGTTAAGATGAACAAGAGGATGGCAGTCACGGGAAGAGCATCACAACAGAAGGTTATGCTATACATATGCCACACACACATGCAACATTTTTCGATACATGAATTTTAAGTCCTATATACCTACCCATTGTTTTATACATGGCCACAAAAATGGACTAAAACCGGGCAATCACATCAAAAATATTTATATAATTCTTTTGTGCTTGTACCCTATCTAATATACCTACGGACGACTATGTATAAATGTAATTGTAATTAACATGATGTCTCATTAAAATCTCTCACTCACACACAACATCCATTTTCTAAACGATGACCTGAACCTATAGATCCATTAAATCTATTATTCATTAAATACTAATCGCACTACATTCAAACACTAAATATACAATACACATAAATGTACATGTAAAATATACTTAAATGCAAAAATACATGTTACTAGAGCGTGCCGAAGACACTTGTAATTGGGATAATGGGCAGTCTTCACTATAATGTTTATTATCAGAGTATGTGGTATGTACCTATTATCCTGTTAGTGTCTCTAATAAATAAAATAAATAAAAAAATATAAAAAAATTTAAAAAAACTCCCATGAAAGTGCATATATTTGGCAGTGCATACAATCGTATCAGTGTATGCACATTTATTCATCATTCAAGGAATAAACGGAGTCGACTGCCGCGATAAACATTCACAACATGCCTACAAAACTGCTGTCATTTCTAAAAATATGAATACCAGTAATTCTCGATATTCCGGGAACATGTATTACAAATTTAAATACACATCAAGAAGCACTCTCCAATTAAAAAGTCCACCGCAGACCAACAAAATCGCATTCGCTCTGTTTGCTGACCGCAGGTACATACGAGTAGTAGCCGTGGTAGCATCGCCCGTGGACAATCGTGTGGTTTTGTTTTCGAGTTGCATTACCGTCTCTTCGACATACAAAGTGCGTCAGTTTAATATTTTTATCTTCTTCTTCTTTTGGTGTCATGTCAGGTCCCCACAACGTTGATTATCACCCGAGAGAAAGCGTCCCTGTCCTGGGCAGCACAAAACAGCTCTCCAACACTTCGTATATTGCGGAGCCAGGAAATTTGTCTCCTTCCAACACCTCTACGGACCTCTATCTTGCCCATAAGAATCAGGTGGAGCAATTCATATTTATCTCCTCTGAGCACATGACCCAAATACGATACCTTTCGGATTTTGATATTTGTCAGCAACTCTCTATTCACTCTAGCTCTTTGAAGAACTCTCGTGTTGCTGACCATATCCGTCCAGGGTATCCGGAGCATTCTCCGATGTATCCACATTTCGAACGCCTCCAGCCGGTTCATGCTACTCACTTTGAGGGTCCACGATTCCACTCCGTACAGCAGGACTGACCATATATAACATTTGACCAGTCGCTGTCGAACTTTCAGGTTAAGATTGTCATCGCAGAATATCTGTCTCATTTTTATGCTCTGTTGTTAAAGATCATATGATTCTCAAATAAAATTTAAAAAATGTTCACGTTATTACTTAAACATAAAAATGTATCACAGAATGCTGAGACAATTGCTAACGAGCTATAATAAAAATATAATAATATAATTTGGGTTCTCCATAACAAAATCGGAGCGGTTTAAGAGGCCCCAGTACACGATTTTCGTATTTCCTCTCGATTTTGCTAAATTTAACGTAAACTTATCAAATCATTTTGCAAAACATATAGCTAAACAGGCTTTTAATCAATTTTATTATGATAGATTCATTTACTCTTGAAGCATTTCCTTAAAAAAATATGAACAAATATATTGTTATAACATGAAAAATATTATAACGCCGAAACACTATTTTAGTTTTCATGCAATGGAGTTATCTTTGGTACTCTTAATCTCGTACATTTGCAAATAAAGACATTAAAATAATCGATATTTTAGTGGTTTTATGGATACTGCAATATAGGAAACAGAACGTTTAATTTTTGTCTTTTTTATAACGATATATTTAACAACTTATCTAAAAATATTTATGTCTGAATAGTAACACTTCTTCTTCAAACTGTATAAATCAATTTGTAAATAAAATATTTGGTCTTTATTTGAAAATATACGAGATTAAGTGTACACAAAGATAACTCTATTGCATGAAAACTAAAATAGTGTTTCGGGGTTATAATTTTTTTGATGTTATAACAATGTATTTGTTCATATTTTTTTAAGTGAATGCTTCAAGAGTAAATGAATCTATCATAATAAAAATGATTAAAGCCTGTTTAGCTATGGGTTTTGCAAATGATTTAATAAGTTTACGTTAAATTTAGCAAAATCGAGAGCAAATACGAAAATCGTGTACTGGGGCCTCTTAACTGCGACCGCTCATTCAACGGACATAAAATATATACAATACGAATGCAAATGGTCAGATGCTACGTGTACTCATTATTATTTGATGGAATGGAAGCATGGACGCTTACCGAAAAGTTGAAAAGCGACGTTAAGCATTCGAGTATACTTATAAGAAGCTGAATTGACAGAGTTACGAATGACGGTGCGGATGAATAGAGAAAAAAGTAATTAAACAATAAAATTCCAAAAACTTTACATAATGTAACGTTCAACGATTTCACCCATGATAGGCTATCATAGTTATCAAACTTTTGGAAGTTGTATATATGTTTAACATGCACACCTTGTTTCGTCGGTGAGCTGTATTTTTACTACCGCCACATGCAGACGAAAATTTTGTCATTCCCATAAACCAGCACAGATGTCGCCATTGATAATGAGTAATGAGATGTGTATATTTTGATTGGGGTTTTTGAAGCGACATTTTTTATATGTGTATATGGCATTCTTCTTCTAGATTATTAATATTAGGTCCTTACATATGAAATTGACGTTTAGTATGGGAGGAACATAAAGCCGATTTTTTTTTATTATAATGTATTTATTTAATCAAAGTATGTACCATTGCTATCTATGCACTTTTGCCATCTCATAGGTAGTTCATCGATCCCTTTACTAAAAAAACCATTCGGACGGGAATCAATAAAATCTTTGAAGGCGGTTTGGACTGCCCCATCGGAGTTGAATTTTTTCCTTTGCAAGAAGTTATCCAAATTTCGAAAAAAATGGTAATCTGTTGGGGCAAGGTCCGGAGAGTACGGTGGATGTCTTAGACATTCCAATTGAAGCTCCTCTAATTTGGTAGCCGTCTGTTGTGCAGTGTGTGGTCTAGCGTTATCATGAAGCAGCAGTGGCCTAGAGCGATTAACCAGCCTCGGTTGTTTAGCAGCTAGCTTTTCCATCATGGTTTGCAGTTGCTGACAATAGACATCTGCCGTAATCGTCTGGCAGATTTAAGAAAGCTGTAGTGAACGACACCAGCACTAGTCCACCAAACGCTCACAAGTAACTTTTTTGGAGTCAATTTTCGCTTGGGGCATGGTTTGGCTGGTTCGGCAGGGTTCAGCCATTGCGATGAGCGCTTCCGATTATCGTACAGGATCCACTTTTCATCACAGGTAATGATTCGATTTAAAATCCCTTCATTATTGTGCCGGTTGAGTAATGCAACGCAGCAGTCAACGCGCGTTTGTTGATTTGCTTCACTCAATTCGTGAGGTACCCACCTTTCAAGCTTTTTCACCTTACCAATTTGCTTCAAGTGGATTAAAACAGTTTTATCACTAACACCGCAGCCTGCAGCTAACTCGGATGTGGTTTGCGATGGATCCGCTTCCACAATAGCCTTCAATTCTTCATTATCAACTTTGGTCTCCGGCCGTCCACGGGGCTTGTTCTGCAGGTCAAAATTTCCAGAACGAAAACGTTGGAACCAAAAACGCACTGTGTTTTCTTTTGCGGCACCGTCGCCATACACATCATTAATCCTTCGAGCCGTTTCTGCAGCACTGGTGCCACGGTGGAACTCGTACTCGTAAATAACGCGATATTTCAAGTTTTTCATTTTGTAAACTGAGTGACGCAAAGAAAAAAACAATTGAGGAAAAAACAAATGAATTATAATTTTCAAAACACAAATACATGAGTAAATAGCTGTATAAATTTGGATTTGGAATTCCTAGCCAAAGAGAAGATATTTGAGATCAAATTTGCCAGTACGGCAAAACCTCAATTTCATATGTAAGGACCTAATATTATACTAGAATGTACCTGAAAATTATTTCGGTGATCAGCCTTTCAATAATAGATCGTTGGCTTTCCATATAAACACCCAAAAAGACTTTAAATAAAACAGTTTCGTCTCAATGAGACATCTATAATATATCTTGATTAATGAATGATGTCTCTGGGGATAAAATTAGTGATGTAACGAATACTACTTTCGCAAATACGAATATCAAGCAAATTCGGCGAATACGAATAATTCAACAAGGTAATAAATAATACACCACTGTTATTTTTTTACTAAGAGATTTAATAATTAAAATTTACTACCGGTAAATTTTTGTTTAAAAAGCACAACATTTTTTTATCACTTTAAAAATCTCTTTTTTCGCGCTTAAGAGAGGTCATGTTATTAGATTTAATTTGAAATTATTTTATAAGAGTTAACACTTTTACACACAACGGAAATAAAATGGAACGAACAATACGTATTACAAAACAAAAACTACATGAAATGAGCATCTAACATAACTTAACTAGATGAAAGAAATCATGTGATGCTGTGAAACAAGTAACAATTGACAACTTGAGAACTCAACGAATCCATTCATTCAATGTTAGGGGAATCTCCGATAATAGAGCCAAACCGTAATTTGCATCGCGTTCAGTTATAAATAGTTTGTTTTTAATATTCGTGATGTACTCGGCGAACACGAATGTTCGGTAAACATTTACCATTCGGCGGTTACGAATATTCGTGTCCGTCGCATCGCTAGATAAAATCCAGTAATTTTTAATGGGACATATCTAATATCTTTTTAATTTTATGTTATATTTTTTATGTAAAAGCCTATACACATTGCTGCTCTTTACTTTATATTTTTAATTTTTATACTCATGTTTTGGTGCTATACAGATATTGTTTAATGTATGTGCTTTTTGAAATTTGTAATATATTCTTTATGTAAAAGCCTGTAAGTAGTGGGCGTAAACAAATAAATAAATAAATATCGGTACATTATTTGTTCGCGTGTCCTCGAGCACTGTTCTGTAACAGCGCGTCTGGCACAATCGACCGCCTCTGGTAAGTCTCGATCGCTCGCGTGTACCGAGGCGAGGTGTATGCAAATCCGTGGGCAGCCGCAGCCGGTGAAGTCACACTTTAGTGGATTTTCGTGTTTATCCATCTCCTCGCTCGCCGCCCCGCAGATCCGGTTATTGACCTTTCGGCTGGACCCCGAGACGCGAGATCTACCGCTCCGCTCTGCCTGCCGACACGTGACGCGGCGGTGGTCGCACAGAGCCCGACCAGAGCACCGAGAACCGGGAAAGACCGACGGCGAATTCGACAACACTCGGACCCCTAGATTTATTGGAGTTGACTATAATCACTGACGACACTGTCGCACATATAATTTATATTGTGCTGACCCTAACATTGATGCTGATATTCTTGCAGACACCTTATCTTCAGAATATTTTGAGTTTGTTCAAATCTTTCAGAAGAGTGCTGGATTTATGTCACAGAGACATTATTAATCAATTAGTGTATATTATAGATATCTCACAGAGACGAAACTGTATTAATTATGGGAAAGTAGGTATAGAAGTCATTTGGGTTACCATTTTGGGTTACATTTGGGTTGGGTACCCAAATGACTTCTATACCTACTTTCCCATAATTAATACAGTTTCGTCTCTGTGAGATATCTATAATATACACTAATTGATTAATAATGTCTCTGTGACATAAATCCAGCACTGTTCTGAAAGATTTGAACAAACTCAAAATATTCTGAATTGTAAATACTGGTCAAAAAGGAATTTAACAAAAATTGGAAATAATATTTCCTGGCGTATCCTAGTGTAATGCAAGTATTCGGATGAATTTCATTACACATAATAAAAGTATATTGCTCCCAAAATTCCGTAAAATCAATTGTAGATTTTCTCATTAGCGACATCTGTGGGGATTTAGGGGAATGAAAATGGCTTTGTACAGGCCGCATGGAAAAGGCGCTTACAACTCATATATGAAAGCTTCACGCAATTTGAACATATATACAACTTCCAAAAAAATGAATAAGCATGGTATATTCTATCATGGGTGGAAATGGTGAATGTTACAATTGTGTAAAGTGATCACTTAAGCCAACCAAAAGACAGGTCATAAGTCCTGTTACACCCAAATGACTTCTATATCTACTTTCCCATAATTAATACAGTTTCGTCTCTGTGAGATATCTATAATATACACCTTATCTTCGTTCAAAAACTCACTCATACACAACATCCATTTTCTAAACGATGACACGAACCTATAGATCCGTTAAATAAATCATTCATTAAATGCTAATCGCACTACACTCAAACACAAAATATATAATATAATTAATCGAAAAAATTAATGTTACTAGAGCGTGCCGAAGACACTTGTAATTGGGATAATGGGCATAGTCTTCACTATAATGTTTATTATCAGAGTATCATGTACCCATTATCCTGTTAGTGTCTCTAATAAATTTAAAAAAAAATAAAAAAATAAAAATAAATCAGGACACTGATAATGCGATTTGCTGGTTCAATTGAAATACTGGTATTGTACGTCTATATTAAGGCCCCAGACCACTGTAAACAAAAAAAATTGTCATATTTTTTTCATTTTTGAAATATGCATTGGTTAAGAATGCTCTCACCAAATATTATAAAGAAATTTGTCCTTATCCTTCAACAAAACTTTGAATGCGTTTTTCTCAAAAGTACATTTTTCAATCTATGGCTTAATAGCTGTCAACCACGCAGCGGAAAATTCGTCAGTGTCCTCTTGGAAGCAGCGCACACCGAAAACTAGACTTAAGATTTGAGTACAAAAATTTGTATATATATACTATGAGTAAAAAATAAAAAAAATGCGTGTATCGTTTGCTTGAAAATAATTACGAAAAATACTCTCACACCGCGCGCGCGCAGCGGTCTGGGACCTTAAAAGCAGATAGACGAATCTCTAGAAAGGATAAATAGAAAAGAAATTAATTAAGGATAAAATATAGAAGTCTCACAGAGACGTAGCTAACTTATATATGAGAAAGGTGGACGGAAGTATCTTATACGATGGCTCAATCGAGAGCACTCTACACAATGCAACGTTCCATCGTAAGAACACATTAGCAAATTTTTAAAATATTCGAAATCAGGAATCAGTCATATATTTCTATGGTCTCTGCTAGAGACATCTTTTGTTTTTTCCTCATTAACAAGTTAGTATATTTAGCTTTCGTAACCGGTTATGATACCTCTGTATTTATTTTTTTTATACGGAGTATTTTTAGCAATATATCTACAAAATATGTTAACGTGTGGTCCACCCAAAGATGTGAACATATTATACAAGTCCAATAAAAGTTTTGAGCCTGCTAAAAATTTGTATTTTTTTTTTTAATTTTCAGGTTTTTCTTTAAAAGGCCTTGGCCTTAGAAGAATTAGTTCCGGGCAGAGAACTGGTTGAAAATGTCAATAAAACATCTCGATGACAACCAAATTATAATATCTGTATAAGTGTTTTCTGCTTTATATCCACCGTATTTTATGTGTCAATAAAACATAATGTTATAGGTATCTTTGGTAGTTATTTTTTAATTACAAAAAAATGCGCACTCAAATTGAATTCAACTTCACTTCAAGCGTTCATTAAACATATTTAATGTACGATTTACATGAATATTGGAAAACCTGGAAAGTTCGGATTCTTTTAGTTACTCGACATCAACATAATAATTTCGTTGTCCGTGCGTCTGTCCCCGTAACTTCGTGTAAGGTCCGTAATTTCGTCCGAATTCACGGCTGAAAAAACGAACTTAAACGGTCGGAGATGTGACTTGAACCCCGGGCCAGCAAAACCGAAGGCGGCAACGATGGCGATGTTGCTATTCGTCAAAAATTCAGTACACATAGGACTTAGCAAATACGCGAACCATTTCATGTTCTGTCCAATCGTAGGGTTTAGAATAGTACATTTAATTTCCGGCAGGGGAAATACAAAAAAATTCAAATATATAAATCGTTATTACTATTTCGTGGGTGTCGGCTATAAATAAGTAAATACTTATTCTTTAGGAACCGGCATGTAAAAATACCGTCACTTTTGACGGGTTAAAGCTAGGTATTCTTTGGTAATTATTTTTTTAATAAAAAAAATGCGCCCTCAAATTCAGTCAAACTTCACTTTAAGTATTCAATAAACATACATATTTTATGTACGATTTTCATCGAATATTAAAAAAAAACCTGGAACTTCGGATAATTTTAGTTACTCGAGATCGAACCGACTAATCCTACAATCGGCAACAAACGGAAAACGTGACAGTAAATTATGCTGACACTAATATTTTTCCAGTCCAGAAGGGTCACCCGTGTCGGCACGACATACATGATTTCCTGTCAAAGAAGATTAAACAGTTATAGATATAGTTACAGGTGCGAAAATTCCAAAGAAAGGAGTGGAAACAAGAGGTAGAGCGAGTAAACATCCGGCGACTGCTATAAGGGTTGTTTGTTCTCCGTGTTAACAAACACTACGACTTGAGATAACTCAGATCACAAACATGCGCACCGTGGAAAAGAAGTTCGTGTTACATAACTATACAAAAATAACTTTTTAAATCAATGAATCTGCCAAGGGCG
This sequence comes from Agrypnia vestita, assembly GCA_016648135.1. NCBI lineage: Eukaryota > Metazoa > Arthropoda > Insecta > Trichoptera > Phryganeidae > Agrypnia > Agrypnia vestita. The sequence continues at coordinate 97,483 of JADDOH010000195.1, forward strand.
AGGTAAAAGACAAGGACATTAAATGACAAAAAATATCTCCCCCTCTCACTCTCGCTCGTTAGATTCCTGAATTGTTCAATAGGCTATAATCAGTGCAAGCTTGTCTCTGACAAGATTAACACGCATGTGATCAATAGTGGTGATAGTTTAACAATATTATGGTTGGGGTGTATAGTGTTGTGAATATACTAGTGTTGATCCTGACAAAGAGACGGGTACGTCTCGAAGCCGGTAGACCGTAAATCTGGTAGTGGTTTTTACTAAGTTTACTAACATTCTGTTACAAAAAATATCCGGCGTTTAATTTCGTTTTTTTAGCCGTGAATTTGAACGAAATTACGGACGTTACACGAAATTACGGGGACAAACAGACGGACGGACAGACAAGATAATTGAATAATGATAGATTTAAAAAAGTGACAAACATATTAAGACTTACTTATACAGATGTAAGAAACCCTATATTCTATAAAGAAATCTTTTTTTTTTTCCATTATTTTATAAATGTTTTTTTTTATAAAATAATGGATATTAAAATAATAATAATAATTAATATTTTATAACTTCTTCAATATAAGCAAAATAATTTTTGTGGTAACACTTTTTTATATTAGTAAAAAAGAATCACTTTATATAACACTGATATTTATTGAATGATCAACACTTTTCGGGGCCAATGGTCTCTTCATCAGGATACAACGTATGTATACTAAAAATTAAAATTGTTAATGTGTACACTTCCAAGTTAAATTTTTAATAAGTATACAATGTATCCTATGCATTCATGGTGATGATTCCGTAAATAGTTATTTTATGCAAAGGTTTTTCTTTTTATTAATATAATATTTAATATTTCAGTGTCAAGCAGGGCATGCAAATTTACGAAAATATCATCGCATCTCCGGTAAATCGGTGAACCCTCGAATTAATTACAGGTTAACCTGTAATTAACCGATAATTAATTACAGGTTAACCTGTAATTAACCGATAATTATGAAGTGAATACTATTGCGTAATATTAGTCAACAAATTAAAAAAAGAAATTGTTTTATATTGATATTTATTTTACCCAAATATTAATTATTATATTATACACAACGTATTATAAAAGAAATCGCCTACTTTCAAATGCTATTAATAAGAAGAAATGTTGATGTATAATCTATTTGCTTAGTATACAGGGTATAACTAATCTAGTCCGCGATATTTATGGATAAATTCATACCTAAATTATTAGTTGAAAATGTTCAAGTAACAATTTTGCTATAGTCTTCAAAGTTGCATTTTTTTTCAATATTTCCGACCTATTTTCTGTAGAATGCTGAACTATCGTTAAAGTAACTCATATTACATACAGAAAATTAAATTTTTCGTTTTATACAAGACCTCGACTTACGTACCTCCATTAGTATTTTTTCGGGTTGTTTAGGTTTCCAAGAGAAAACCATCGTGCGTAGTTGTAATGTGATCGTGGCTCGCTGTTCGTGACCTTGTAATAAATATGCAAATGGCGCCCAAAATCCGGATCACACAGACCTAGATGCTTCTAGAGCGCCTCACTCGGTAGCCCAAATACATAACCGCGTAAAAAATGTAGTTCGTGACAAAAAAAATATATTAAAGCGTTATGGCATCCATTAGCAATGATTGTCTTCGCTTTCTAAACAACATTTATGGCCCGGGTGCATAATTACGCACACCTCGGCGAGTAGAATTGTACTTAACCCTGGAGCGGCACACCGCGGCGCCGAACTACGGCTGTCTTCGCTGTTGCAATGTATAAAAAAATATTTTATGTGGATACGAGAACGAGAACAAAAAAGAGAAAATACGAGAACATCATATTCCTATACTAAAATGGATTAGTGAAAATGATTATTTTATACTAGCCGTGCGCTCGTGGAATATCCAGGTAAATAATAATTGTACAATTTCGAAGCCGAAAGTTCATAAATAGAGAACCATTTTTTTAATTGACTTTATTCGCTAAAATCTAAAACTAAAAATAACAATATAAAAATGTGAAGACCGTGTATTTTGGTGGGCGAATCTTGCACATTACTTGAGCCGTTGCGCGTTGCGCGTTGATTGCGTGTCACACTCTAATTATCTAAGTAACGGACAGAGAGAAAACGAAATTATTATATTTAGATTTAATAAAGAAACAGTTAAATGAACTAAAAATAAAAGTAACAAGATAAATTGTTGAATAATTCCGGAGGAGACGGGAAAGGAAAGGGAGAGAAGATGGAGTGGATTAAAATCTACGCGTTAATGATAATAAAATTGATAGAGATTATTATATAGAAGCCCCTACGTAAACTCGGACATGTACCAAAAATGCATTATTGACTTTTTTGTAAATACCAACAGAAATAAGATACCCATCTCCACAATACAAACTTTAAAAAAATACGTTTCCACTTTTTTCAGAAATAAAACTGACGCTACAACGAATAAATACGCTCATTTTGTATGTAAAACCAAACTTCAAACAACTAAGAATGTTCTTAGGTTTTCACGGCCACTCAGAATCTTCAAGTTTGTGTTTACTGGGTTATTATGCCGTGTTGTTACGTTCTTTCGGGCCGACGTTTCGGATCCCATTGCAGGGTCCATCATCAGGGCTGATGTGTTCTCTTGAATGTTGGTGTTGTGGTTAAGTATCGGCTTGCAATACCGTGCCGAAGTCATGATGTGTTGTATGTATGATTCATCTGTTGTCTGATCACTGTCTCTACGGAGTCTGCGACGAGAATGACTTTGAAGCGCCGGATACCAAGATGTTTTTAATTTGAGACCATCATCTCTATTAATGTATATCGGATGCTTGTAGATTTCCAGTGCTTCCTTGATAAGACGCGCATGGTGACTCTTAGGCTTTCCGAGGATTTTCGGTTCGAATGCAAAATGATGGCCGGTATCCAGAAAATGCTCGGCCAGTGCTGATTTTTCTGGATGACCGAGTTTGCATGCCCGTTTGTGCTCGTTGACCCTTTTGGAAATGGTACGCGCCGTTTGCCCCACGTATACTTTATAGCAGTCTTGACTCTATTTATCGCAGTCAAGACTGCGATAAATAGGGTCAAGACTGCGAATAGAGTCACACAACACGGCATAACACCCCAGTAAACACAAACTTGAAGATACAAACAACTCTCCTATGAGCATTTTTGTAGATACCTTCGTTTATATATATTTATATACATTTACGGTTAAGTTTAACGTGATTGCAGTGATCGGTATTAAATTCTTAAATTTTCCGTTATTGCGGCGGTGTGGTAGCACGCCAGCGCTCCGGGGTTAGCGGCGGCGATACGAGATCTGGAGTGAATTAACAGTAACCGGCCGCCGCGCCAGGAGTAATTATTATTATCGAACTTCCGTTACTTGTTCCGCGCAAAGCTGCCGGCCCACGGTGGAGGCTGCGGCGCGATCGCTTCCGTTGCATTGTGACGAGCGCACACTGTCGCAATCAGCGCGACTTTGCGACGTTTAATCTCCAAATCATCGTGTGCACATCGAGTTATCTTTAGTTTACTCACTATTAATAACTACCTGTGACTAGGGAATACAATCCCTATCCCGAGAGATCTCGAGGCATTTTACGAGATCAATCCTGAACCGAAAAATCGGACGAGATTATCGGGATTGATCAGCATTTTTTAATGTTTTGTATGTTCATGTCACATTCAAATAATGAAAATAGCTTTGAATAATATGTGCTGTATTTTATCAACCTAACATAGTAATAAAAACTACCACTAGTTAGTAGTTTTTACTCTACTACATTGATTGATGCTTGGACAAACGCCTACAAAAACTTTAATGCAATGATTAATAATGAACATTTTATTAAAATTGCTGATATAAAAATGCAAGGCATTGTCGTTAATTGCTTTTCAGCTCTACACAAAAAAAAAACACATAAGTGTTCGAGATCCCGTTCCGTAGAGATCCCGCGGGATTGGAAATTTTAATCTCGAGGGATCCCGAAAGGGAAATCCCGATTCGGGGTTGCATTCCCTACCTGTGACACGCCAAAATTGACGGTACTTTTACATGTCGGTACCTAAGGAATAATCTGTATATTTAGGTATATAAAAAAAGTTTTTTTACCATAAATAAGTTACGAACGTTTCACGAAATAACGGGGACAGAGAGACAGACGGACGGACAGACAAGGAAATTATTATAATTGGGATAATAATATACTCCGGTGAACGATGGCGGGAAGTGCTAGTTTATATAAAACAAATAATATTTTTTGAGCATGCTCAAATTTTTTCAAGGACAAATACTGGATTTTTGTACCCAGAAGGGATCGTCACCCATTAGGATATATTATAGATGTCCCACAACACGAGACGAAGCTATTTTTATATGGAAAAGTAGGTATGGCAGATTTAGGGTATTTACAGGGCTTTATGGCTTAAAAATATTTCTAAAAAAAATCTCCTTACTCTAGTCAATATAGAAAAGGCTCATTACCGCCTGTTTCTTTTAAAGCGAGGCACATAAATACCAAATATACAATTTCCAAATTTGGATGTGATAATCGATCATGGATGGAATCGGTGAATGTTAGTTACATTGTGTGATCACTTAAGCCATGCATACAATAGATCGTAAGCCCTATACACACCCGAAGGCTTCCATAGCTACCTTTCCGTATAAATAGCTTTGTCTCTGCGAGACATCTATAATGATTGATAAAACATATTTTTATCAGGAAAATAATTATGCCATAACACACCACTTATTTATTTTTTTATACACTTTTTTCCCACTTTCAGTTGCCTTAGATATCCTGATCCCAGGTGACATTTAACATTATAATTTTCACCATAACCCCTGGAACGATCTCCGATCTCCATTAAAGTTGCGTGTTATGGAATCTCGCGGCACAACAATTAATCATTTCTAGTTGGCTACGAGGCCCGAGCCGTTCTTGGAAGTTCTCGCTTGTCACCGTAATATTTATGTGTTAATAAATATAAATTTACGAAAATGGCGTTTGTGTAGTTTATGCGTCTGCAGTTGTTCGTGTAATATAATGTCTTCGAGTATTTTTTTTTATTTCTGTAATAATAATAATAATAATGTATCATCTCGCCCGTGCGTCCGAAATATGAAGAGCGAGTGTGTACGTGTGGACGTTTATGAAAAGATTTTTTTGACAGAAAGTTGGTTATATTAACACAAACCACTACCAGATTTTAGGTCTACCGGTTTCAAGGCGTACCGTCTCTTCATCGGGACCGAAACTACACTACTGCGTTCACAACACTATACACCACAACCATAGTATTGTTAAACTTTCACCAATATTTATCACATGCGTGTTAATCTTATCAAGGATTAACATGCACTAGTGTAGTGTTTGTTGGTCCTGACGAAGAGACGGATACATCTCGAACCGGTAGACCTAAAATCTGGTAGTGATTTATACCAATTTAACTAATGATAACTAACATAATGTTTAACCACAAAGTTGATGTTTTAAATATTAAAAATATTAATAAGAAATTTTTTTAATTTCGTTTGATTGAAATGTGACACACGCCTGTATGTCGAAGTATTGTAACACTTAAATGTCACAATGTTTTTATGGGGATGTTTAAATTTTGCCAAGAACAAGAATTTTGGGCGGCCCTCGTAGCGCAGTGGTTATGACACTGGCTTCCCGCACCGAGGGTTCCGGGTTCGATTCCCGGTGAGGTCACAATTTAATCAATGTGATTTACTCAAGCCTGGGTGTTTTGTGATGTATTTCGCTTCTGTAATTGGGCCTCCTGGCCTGTTGAAGCGTAAAAAAAAAATACAATTACTGGATTATTGTCCCCAGAAGGGATCGCATCAATCCATATGTTTTATAGATTTCTTACAGACGAAGCTATTTCTATGGAAAAGTAGGTATGGAAGTCTTTTTCGGTGTTTACAGTGCTTACTGCCTGTCATTGGCTGGTTTAATCATAGTTTACACAGTGTAACATTCACCGATTCCACTCATCTATCAAATCTTTGGAAATTATATATAATGGTATTTATGCAACTCGTTCATGTTTGAGTTTGACGCCAATTGTAGTTGAACAAAATCTGTTAAATTTCAACCAAAGGTGGCGTTAGCCTAAGTCAAAATAAAACTTGAAACAAGTTTCATAAATAACATAAGATTTGATAGATATGGTGGACAATCATTGTTGGAATTTTTGAAAGTTACATTGTGTAATGTGATCACCTAAGCCAGGAACACAATAGGTCATAATAACACCCAAAGACTTCCATAACTACCTTTCCATACACATAGCTTTGTCTCCGCGAGACATCTATGATGATTAATAAGAGACATTTTTGTTAGGCAAATAAATATGGGATAACACACCATTTGTTTTATTTAGCAAGCTAAGATTAAAATTTCCAATCGTACATTATACGCAGAGTAGTGTAACGCAGCCTTTGCCGATTAATCCTTTGCGACTACTGATCAGTATCTAATCTGCCCTCTAATGTACGCGTATACGGACAAAACTTTTGTCTAGTAATTCGCGTAAAGAAGTACTGAACTATTTGTTGTATGACTGTAATGGTATGCAATGGCCGACCGATGCACACTGACATATATCGCCAAAAATTCGAGACACAAGAGCGAAGTTCCCTCGATGTACGCGCACTCTTAGATAATAAAAAACCCAAAAAACTCTATTCTTCCGCTACAAAATGAACGACCGAAATCTGACACGAACGTCAAATGTTAAGGATCTCGGCATTAGATTTGTGAGCAACCTGTCATTTCACGACCACATAGAGGCGGTCAGTGGTAATATGCATTGAAAATGTTAGGATTTGTTCCGCGTACAGCCAGGGTTTTCGAAAATACCCGCGTACTGAGAACTCTTTACAACTCTTGGTGCGAAGTAGACTCGAGAGTGGCTGGATGATTTGGGGGCCACACGAGCTCATGTACTCACTTATGGTAGAGAAAATACAAAAAAGTTTCTAAGATATCTCTAAATGAGAGAGTACGGTCATTATCCTTGGCTTTACCCAACCGAGTTCCTCCAGGGTATGCTTGGCTACAACAGTTTAGAGACTAGGAGGAATGTGTATCTGATTACGCATTTTTATCGATTGTTGCGCGGTATGATCGATAATCCTGAAATTATGCGGAGCATTGGTTTGTATGTTACCGATAATTACCTAAGACAGCGTCAGCATAGATTGTTTCACATTCCAATATACAGGGCCAACCTGCCAATGGTTATGCCTGCTAGAAGAGCTAGTGCTACGCTGAACAATATTACTCTGTATATCGATCTGTTCCATGTCTCTGAGAGGGTATTTTGAAGCAGGATTCTCCTACACCTTCGATGTGAATGATTTTATATATGTTTAATATTTACTTTTGTTCATATATATTTTTTTTTATTTATTTAATTTATGGTACAAATACAGTTCTTATATATAACATATCAGATTAAACTTCTTTTTTTTTTAAATACTTACTAGTCTCGTAGACCTCATCAGTGAAGAGAAGCTCTCGAGTCTTATTCCTTGTTATAGTATATAGGTACATAGTGTATACAAGTTATTTATTAATACAGTAAAAAGGTAAATTGATAATGAAAGTATACAAGTTATTTTGAAAAAAGCTAAAGGTTTAAATCATTTATGAATTTAAGTTTGATTTTAAGAAAATTTTAATTTTTTTGATTTGCTCTGAGAGGTTACTTACTGATGCATCGTATCTCGATAGGTAAGTTATTATAGTAATTAATGGCTTTATAAATATAGTGATGCTGCATTTGGGTTGCTTTTATAATTTTAACTTATTATAACATTTACGAATTAAATTTTGTGTTTGCAATGTAAATGTTTATAAAAAATAAATAAATTGAATTGAATTGAACGATAATGACTCGGCGACTTCGCCGGTTAAAAATTAATTACAATTCCGAAGAGAAAAAATGAAAGACATGCTAATGTTTGCGAGTGGCTGGCACCACCCGCTCACCCCACCGCTCACCCCTTCTGGGCCGCGCACCGACATCGTCGTATGGAGGTGCCGCTGACACGCCACTGTCGAGAGCCGAGCACCAGTTCATATCCCGCGAACAATAAGTCGCCCTTGGCCGGCAGCTCGGCGCGGGAGGCGGCAACCAGGTGGGCGCTCGAATTATGGGGAGGTCACGCTGAGGTCGCGCTGATGGGCGGCGCTGTCACTCCGCGTCGCGCGTCCTCGGGGACACAGCCTCCGTGCTTTGATACTCCGTAACGTTAAATATATACTTAACTAGCTGGTCGTACCCGGCGTTGCACGGGTTAAGAATTAAGTAAAAAAATAAGTTTGTGAGGGAAAACAAAGGGTCCGCTATTCTCTAAAAAACAATGTTAACATAAGTTATTGTAACATAACTGTAATAACTTAGATGTATGGTATCGCAGACTTTTTTGTAGATATTAATGTCCTCTATAAAACTGTAGTACATTACTTTGCTCTATTGGCAATAATTTCCGCAGCGTACGCAATGTAAGGTTTTTTTTCGTAATTTTTTCACACGTTGGGTTACATTATCGAAGTTTTCATGCGGATCCCTAACAAATATTCAATAGCCTATGTTCATCAGGGATAATGTAGGATTCGGAATGTGAAAGAATTTTTCAAATCGGTCCAGTAGTTTTGGAGCCTATTCAACAAATCTTTCCTCTTTATAATATTAGTATAGAAAATTTAAATTAGTATTTTTTTAATCTACATATATTCATTAATTGCACCTACATGTTTCGGAAAAACCTTTCCATCGTCAGGGTTTTTTATATATGTCAAAATATCAAAATGATGATGTCTTTAGTATTGGTTTTCTAAATTATTTTTAAATATTATTGCTGAAGTTCTTGATTACACAAAATTATTGGAAAAATGTTAAGAATTGGACTAGTAGTTTAATTTAATTGATTATTAATAATATTTTGTATACTTCTACATGCTTTACCAATTTCTAATGATTCTAAATTATTTAATTTCAGACCAAAATGCTACGGCACTACACACCAACGCGCGAATTGATACGTCACGACTAGGGAATGCAATCCCGACTAGGGATTGCCCTTTCGGGATCCCTCGAGATTATAATTTCCAATCCCGCGTGATCCCTACTCATCGGGATCCCGAATACTTTGTTTTTTTTTTGTTCATAGAGCTGAAAAGCAAAACCTTACATTTTTATATCAGTAATTTTAATAAAATGTTCATTATTAATCATCGCATTAAAGTTTTTGTAGGCGTTTTTCCAAGCAATCAATCAGTCAATGCAGTAGGTAAAAACTACTAACTAGTAGTAGTTTTTATTACTATGTTAGGTTGATAAAATACGGCAAATATTCTTCAAAGCTATTTTCATTATTTGAATGTGACGTGAACATGAGTTTAAAGTACTTACTAAAAGCTCTATAGACATATACAGTTAAACATACAAAACATAAAAAATGCTGATCAATCCCGATAATCCCGTCCGATTTTTCGGTTCAGGATTGATCTCGTAAAATGCCTCGAGATCTCGCGGGATCGGGATTGCATTCCCTAGTCACGATCAATCATATTTATGCGTTTTATACATTCGTATTTTTAAAGATTTTTATAATAAAAATTATGAATAAAAACATAACCCCACATTATCCATACCAATTGTTCAGGGACTTATTTCGCAAGTATAAAAATATTTTTCTACTATTTTAAATAGATATACACATATGACTAATTAATTATATTTGCGAAAGACTCAGCGGGTATAAAAGGTATTTTATAAGACAACACTTGAGTGGCGTTCTCGCAAAACGGTCACGGCTCCTAATAATTTCTATGAAAAGACCTCAACGCTCGGGCAGAAACCAAACCCATTTGTATCGGTCAAAATTCGATGAAATTAGAAACACGAAATCCTTTTCTTGCGAAGTGTCCACATTTTTTGTTAAATGAATAAATTAGAATAACATTACTTCTGCATTTCTTAGTCCAGTCCGCGAGTGACACACGCATGACTAACTGCATTTACATTAAACTCGTATTTACAGTGGTAATGTAGATGCTGTTGGAAGTTGAAACGTCATTAACTTTGCGAATCGATTTGGTCAATCCATTTTATTGAAGGTCGACCTGTGTCTTCGTCATTCCGTATTTATCTTCATTATTTTTGTAGGGTGATTTTTTTTCTTCTTAGATAGGTATTCTATACTGAATTAAACCGAGCTGAATTAAAATTAAAAAGGCTAAATCTTTCTTTCGAAAAAACAAAGCTGCCTTCGGAAATTGAACCTAAACCTATATCAGTTTTGTCAATCTAGTCAGATTTATTCCACGCGTCTTAGGCGTCTGATACGCATGCTTATTTAGTGACACGTGAGCATGCGCAGTATCGACCTTGACAGTGGCATGCTTATTAGTGGCATGTGTGTACGCACATTGCTAGAAATGAGCATGCCACCTAGTGGCATGCTCAAAAATCAACCGCCGGTTGATTTATAAGCATGCCACTGTCATTCACCATAGAGAAGGGGTATCTTTGGAGCATGTGTGAAGAGACTTGCTTGTTTATGAACATGCTTATGTCATTCGCGGGCTTCGCGGCTAGTATTATCGATGCGATCTTCTCAGTCCGCGACAGATGAAACAAATATGGCGCGTTGGGGATATGATAAAACATTACTTTTCGTGACTTATTATATGAATCACGAATGTCTGTGGAATACTCGGTGACCGCTATGTAAAAATAATATAGTGAGAAATAATGTTTACGAAACTTTATTAATAGGCATTAATGATTCAAATCTTACAATAAAAATTATATAAACTAAAACCAAAAATGTGCGGATGGAAACTCGGGAACTTTTTTGATTTATTGGTTTACTTGAATTTTCTATTTCAGTTTGCAAAGTTTCCATTTTGAACAAGAGCGTCTCTATTCTATGACAAGAGCATGCCACTAATAGGCATGTGTGTTTGATTGTTAGCTTTGGGCATGCTTATTTATGAGCATGCCACTAATAAGCATGCTAGTGATGAGCAAGTGTGTACAGTTGTTAGGGCATGCTCATTAGCATACCACTAAAGAAGCATGTGTATCTGTACCTTTACTTGAGTGTAACATCCATCTCGAGAAGCTGTTATTCTTTGATTATTTATTGCTATTGTTAATACTAGTTGTAACCAGTCAAAAATGACGGAACATTGGTTCGCGTCTTTGCTAAGCCCTAGTATAGATACATGTATAGTATATTTTTGACGCTCCACGGAGAGACGGCGATAGCATCATGCGTTGAGCGGGTGGTAATTAATGAGTGGCAGGAGAACTTGGAAACGTGTATCCCCCCTCATATTTCATCTCGCGGGTTGCGAGGAGGTTCTAATTGCTTTGCATTTACTTAGTATTTTGCTAATGGCGAGCCGGCCGAGCCTAATGGTCCCCGGTCTCCCCGACGGCCGTGATGGCGGAATGCGAATGCGCCGTGTGATTGATGGAAGCGTCACTTTTGTTCGACGTTTACATTAAATATATTTAACGTACTCAATGTTACTTCAATGTTTCCCACTTTGCGAGTGGAAAACATTAAAATATCTTCCTTTATGTCAAGTCGGAAAGGAGAGGAATAATAAAATTTGTGTATTTGCGCATTTTGTAGGGCAAATTTGTAGATCGGTCGACAATTCAAGTGTTTTTTTTTATATATTTTTTTTTATATTTATTACAGACACTAACAGGATAATAGGTGCATGATACTCTAATAATAAAACATTATAAATGAAGACTATACCCATTATCCCAATTTAAAGTGTCTTCGGCACGCTCTAGTAACATGTATTTTTGCATTTGAGTATATTTTACATGTACATTTATGTGTATTGTATATTAAGTGTTTGAATGTAGTTTTTTTATTTTTATTTATTTCTTAAGTTACTTAATATTACATTGTATATTAACTATTATTTAACATTTTATATTCTTAAATCTATTACTTATATACTATCCATAATAACCTATATATTTACATTTACATCTAATGTAATCTATGGTACAATCTAATAATAATTATAATTATAATATAATTAATAATAAATCTTATGCTCTACAATTCTATACTATTTTTACAGTAATTATAGCATTTGTTTTAAAATATATTCATCTTAGTTATATTCTTCATGCTTTCTGGCATCAGTGTGCGATTAGTATTTAATAAATAATTGATTTAATGGATCTATAGGTCAGGTGTTGTGTTAAGTTATTGTCGCTATCGATTGTTCCGAGGCGTGATGCTTGGTCCTCAGCAGGATAACAGATTTTCGCTGGATATGTATTAATATGACCGTAAAATGGAGGTGGTTAGAAATAAAGGAACCTTGGAAACGGTGTATCGTCCCTGGTATCCTGAGGAAGGTGAAAGTAAAGGGGACGCAGCGAGTAGACGAGTTCCATATCACCACTACCCTCTCTTACATAAGCCACCAGGAGCCAGACTAAAGGGATGACCGATACGGAGGTGAGCGGTGTTATATATTTTTTTTACGCTTCAACGGGCCAGGGGGGCCAATAACAGAAGCGAAATGCATCACAAAACACCCACGCTCGAGTAAATCACGAAGATTAAATTGTGACCTAACCGGGAATCGAACCCGGAACCCTCGGTGTGAGAAACCAGTCATTCCCACTGCGCTACGAGAGCCGCCGTAAATTAAGTTATGTTAGGTCAAAATACTTAACTAACTGATCTTCGGTTCAACACTATTAATAATGTCATCCGTATCGACAGTCCCAACGTATACTGTCGAATCTGCAAAAAATCGACTTTTACTCTTTGGTTTAAACCATCCGTTTTTACCCTATATTTTCGGATAATGTTAAAAATTGTTTGCTTTTCCTTTGGTACACGCATTGTTTAACACGAAAATTCATTTTTTTTAAAGTTTGTCTGAAGATATAGAGCAAATTGAAAGTTTTAAGAGATGAAAAGTGAAACGTAACTGAAAAAGAATATTTACAGATTCGACAGTATACGTAAGAACTGTCGATATATTAGTTAAACAAAATTAAAAGTAATTTTCGATGTTTTATGGAACGTGGATTTGTATTAAACCTGATCGTTAATGAAACTAGCGAAATAAGGTTGCGTATTGCATTCAATCCTCTCTTCACTATATGTAATTGCAAGTTATATCGGATAATTGATTAATACCTACCTTAAAGTAGGTAACTGCTGTTTCTATTCCAGGACACAAGCGACAGATCTTGCTGGCTGTATAGAATGCCGCTGGTAGCACCGGCGTATCCTATGTAATGGGTATAATTAAGGGTAGCAAAACGTCGTCGCCTGTTCCATGGGCCGATTGCCAGCTGGCTGTTACTCCGCAGTCCACGGTGTTGCTACTTTTCTTTCTTCCGGAATAACTCCTCCGTCCACCGCGATTCACCCCCCACTTCCAGAGCCACACCTATTACGAGTTGCGTGTAACGTTTTTCGGGTCCCTAATAATGTGTATGAAAAGTACGCTCCGACTGTGTCCTGGCTAGGGAATGCAATCCCGATCCCGCGAGATCTCGAGGCATTTTACGAGATCAATCCCGAACCGAAAAATCGGACGGGATTAAAAGGATTGATCAACATTTTTATGTTTACTATGTTTAATTGTGCATTTTTATAGAGCTTTTAGTAAGTACTTAAAATTATGTTCATGTCAATTAATGTATATTATAGATATCTCACAGAGACGAAACTGTATTTCTTATGGGAAAGTAGGTATAGAAGTCATTTGGGTGTACAAAGGACTTATAACCTATCTTATGGTTGGCTGAAGTGGTCACTTTACACAATGTAACATTCGCCATTTCCACCCGTGATAGAATACACCATGCTTACTAATTTTCTCTGTGACATAAATCCAGCACTGTTCTGAAAGATTTGAACAAACCCAAAATATTATGTTCATGTCATCACATTCAAATAAACGAAATTGCTTTGAATATTATTTGATGTATTTTATCAACCTAACATAGTAATAAAAATTTCTACTAACTCTACCTACTACATTGACTGATTGATTCTTGGAAAAATGCCTACCAAAACTTTAATGCAATGATTAATAATTAACATTTTATTAAAATTGCTGATATAAAAATGCAAAAAGCCTTAATTGCTATTCAGTTCTTTAACAAAAAAAAACACAAAAGCATTCCCGATCCCTAGGGATACCGTGGGATTGGAAATTCTAATCTCGAAGGATCCCGAAAGGGCGATCCCGACTCGGGTTTGCATTCCCTAGTCCTGGCCGTGTTAATTTCTTCTCGATTTTTGATTAGTTTACCAAATTACAAATGGCTTCCGAGGAAACTCCACCGCCGGTCTGCAGAATGCGGAGTGAGGCGAGTCATGTCACCCGCGGTAGCTTCCAGGAAACACGACCGCGTGTGGTGTACCGGCTGTGTTGTGCAACAATAATAAATTAACCCGACAAATCGGCGCGCGGCGTCGCATAAACCGACTCGGCCGTTCCAAAACCGGAATTCGGCAAATTGGATTTTACTGCGAGCCGACGCGATACAACAATTTATTATAACATTCGGAGTCGCGCAACCGGCCCGGCTGACGGGCGGACCAAACGTGCGCGGCAGATAAGCCGCACTCGATTTGAGTACAGTTTTAAATGAGCGGCGGCTGTTTGCTTTTTCTTGTACTTGACTCGCGCCGCGGCACAAGTCAAGTACACCGTCCATTTTATTTTATTTACTTAAGATCGCGGCGTTACGGCTCCATAAGTGCGCGTTAAATTGCTCGAGTTAATGACGGGGTGATCGTGACCCGCCACGCCGCGAGGTACATTCCTGGCCCGAGTCGGATGTCCAGCCTCCGTAGACATAGTTGAAAATGTTTAATTAATCAAATTGGTTTGTATTTTTGATGATTAAAAAAAACATTACTTGCATTATTCTTTTCGCTACAATATCGTGTTCAAATGTTACTTTGCCTGCCAATTATTTTTTAAACAAATAAAAAAACACCCCCTTTTCCCCCCTCCCACTTTAATTGTTCTATACTGTCAATTTGGTTTTAGTTCATTACGTATCCTGAAGAAGGGAGCTTGGCTCCTGAAACATATTGATATAATAAAATTATCTGTGATTTAAGCAAAGTGTTTTAAATTTTTATTTGTATATAAAAATGGTGGCACAGAGTGATTTCATAAAATTATAAGAATTTTTTTAATATCAAAAAAATATATAATGGATCAAAAAGCATCAATTTCAACTATCAATATAAATAAATTAAATAACTAGGTAGGTAGATGTACTTACATTCATACACATATTTGTTGCATATCATTAATAATGTTCCAACTCAAAAATAATTTTTTACTCAGTAGAATAATATCTTTTAGAATTATACATGAATATTTGTATTTATTACAAGTATATTCACTTATTCATTCGTGAGATAAACATCAGAGTGTTATATAATCTAGTTATGTCCTTAAATGAATAATTAATTATTTAGGATGACGACGTTATTTATGGTAAGCAGCGATATGTATGCCTGTAAATTCAAACTAAATATTTATTCTTAACTAGAGCAGAAACTTCACCATAATACTATTTGATAGTAACAATCATTTTATATAAAATAATATTAAAAAATATCTTGTAAATTTATTTTTACGTAAAATTTTACTATTTATGTTATTACTATTCCGGTTAGGAATCACGCATTAGGAATCTTGAATATTATCGTCTCCAAAAAAAATCTTTACGTATTTTTTTTGTACATTATTAAAAAATATATTCCGAAACCGATTTAAAAACGTTTGCTCACGGGTGCCCACAGAGTAGACCATAAAAAATGTGATTACATTTCGGCGATGACTGGCGCTGGATATCCCGAATTCCTTTGAGCCATCTAATGCAGCGCGCTGCCTCCGTATGCAAATGTCCACGGCACCGTGCCGCGCGCATTGTGCGCCGGCCATGTTCAGCGCGAAAGGATTTCGCTTACTCACGGTGCTGTTCGATTCTAATTAACGCTTAAAAAAATATGGCAAAGTTGGTCCTTCGAGCCGGATCGCCGAATGCTGTTCAAATTGAAAAAAGGTCCCCCCATTATATTTGGTTTGCAGGTAAAATGTTTATTTTGTGTTTATTTATGTGAATCCATATTTACTTTGGTTTATATTTAAGACAACATTTTACATTTTTTTGCGGGTATGGCCACTCAACTGGCCCTAGGGAACGTTCCTGAGCGTCAGTGTAATTTTGCCGCACTGTAACAATTGTGGCTTATTGTGTGTACTGAAATTAAAATAAATAAACGCATATGTACGTACATACATACACATGAACACGCAGAAAAATGCATCACTTCATATTCGTTTATCCATATTTACTATTTACTACATACAATTTATACATAAAAGCATTTATATTATTATTGTTGATTATTAATATGATGTACCTCAATATGATATTAATTTAATCTAGTACGTGAATAATATTTTTAAAAAAATGAAAAATGTAACATAATGTACATACATACGTGGAGTAAAAAAGCAAAGACAGCAATATATAAAAAATCATCCGGTAATCGAGGATTATTAATTTAGAACGTAATTAATTCGAGATTTTGTGGGATATATAGCATATAAATTTATAGAAAACATGATTTTGGAAGGGTTTAGATACATAAAATCTATAATTCAAAGCATTCTAAATAAATTAATCTTAGGTAACTACATTCAAAATATTTTTGGATATTGCTGACTTTGCTTTTATATCCCTCATATGATGTGTGGCGTATGGATGCAAAGGCGCCTGTATTCACACGACTCCCTTGTGGATAGTGGCGCTTTTGCATGTAGACGCCATGTATAATCTATACAAATTTTTAACAGGGAAATGAAATAACGTGTAATAAAAATACGTTTGCAGATCATAATAATCAATTTTATCTGAGTAACCTAAACCTAGGTAGAAAGAAAATCTAGAAAACCTCGACTTTGAAGTAAAGATATGAAATAGGACCGATGCTCTCGAGATTAATAAACGGCATCCGAACGCAATATGTATGTTTGTCTGTTAGTTCTGAAAAAGTTCTACATCGGACGCTGGGAATCTTGAAGGACGAAGAGCTGTCATGAAGGCTGACAGGCCTCAGCCTGAATTGAACATTTCTTCCGATACTTTCAAATTCGAATTTGTTAATCTCGACCAGAAAAAAATATATTTTCCACAATATCTTTCAATTACAAATAACGGTGTTTCAGGGAGGGAATTAAACCGAGAAAGTATCGCGGTCATAACTGATGAAAGGGAAAATATGAAACATGGGACGTTAAAATAATAAGTATACATTTCGGTGTTCTCTATGTACCCTTTAATTTGTTTTTACTTGAAACACAGGGGGGTGTTTTATTAAACATCTTCCTAATAAAATAAACAATAGATCATATAAGAAACCGAACCAGTGATATACTTAAACACGCGGATGCCATCTGGTGACGCAAGTACCAATCGGATAAAGTAATATGGCCCAGTCGCCACGATTGATGGAAGAAAACGATTAATTTTATTGCGGCGACCGAGAGCGTGGGCAGCGGCCCGGCTGCAGCCCGACTGACTCCTAAATGATCGGTGGAGTGACATTCAGCGGCGGCCGAGTCCGCTCCGTAAATCATCAGATCTGGTCGGCTCGACAGTCAAATAATCGACAGGCCCGTGGACACGTTGTACAAGACATCAGCTGCGAGGATCGATTGATTCCCGACGCCCCAAATAATCACCAGTGTATAATTTTCTGGGATATTCTGCTGCGTATCTCACGGCAGAATATCCCAGAAAACAACACATAAGATTCTGAACGGCTGCGAAAACCTGAGAACAACCTGTTTTGACTCAAATAATTTCTGAATTGTATTGTTTCCTTATTCACACAGGAATTCGATACAATTGATAAGGCAATCGGTCCTTCAAACTGTCGATACAATTTATCCCTCTTGGCACTACAATCCTCGGTGGATCATGGCCTCCTCGAGACATGGACATGGACTCCACTCGTCTCGGTTTAGTGCCAGCTCTCTTCAGTTCCGAAGCTCCAAGCCAGAGACGTCTTTGAGGACATTGTCGCTCCATCTTAATGTTGGCCTTCCTAAGCTCCTTCGCCCTGTCGGCCATGGGTTCAGCGGGGACTTTGGTGCTTGAAGCCATGTATTCACTAGGGGACAAATTGTCCCTCAACAGCACGCGCGGCATAGAGTCTACGTGACGTTGCAACGTCGTGCACTGTTCCGCGACCTCGCGCACAACATAGCGCGGCATTTCTACGTGCCGTGGCAACGTTGCCAAGCGCACGATACCCGAGCGTACTCACTGCAACATTCCGCGGAGCGTCAGTACCGCGTGGTATGTTTACAAGTGAATACGCATGCGCTGTATCTGTCAAGATGACAATGCGGGGAAACGAAATCGTTCTCGAACTCGTCGAGCTGTATCGATCGAAGATCGTATAGAATGTCCGTCCTTCTTTCTCTTTGCAGTAAATAATTTCGCATTCTCCTCTTTTTTCTCCTCTTACTTTTCGATAAACTCATTAACATAAACAGATACGCGGCTATCATCATAACCTCATAGGGCGATATATTCCCGCGACGTCTGGAAAACAATAATTATTTGCAAAAAGGACCTTGTTTTTAATAATATTCAATTTACTAAAGTAAAACATCGTTAATTTGAAATTGCGACCCAAAAAAACATTTCGAATTGCGCGGAACCCCGTTTTCGCCAAATGAGATACCGCAGCTGTCATCCATAACCTCATCGGATGACATTTCCGCGACAAGATATGTGAGTCCCGGTATGTACACGTCAAATGACCGCGTCATTGTCCCCGAAACATGAGCGTAGATGTTGATGCGACATGTCGAGCGGAATGTTTCGCGATTTGTCCCCTAGTGAATACATGGCTTGATGCTCGGTCATTGTCTCCACGTGACGCATCCACGGAAGTCTTCCCAGTAAAGTAATTATTGAAATATAAGTAATTATTGAAATATAAGTAACTATTGAAGTCTGTATATTGAGAAACCAGAAACTGCAACTTCTTAGCGATTGTTGTTGATTTTAACATGAATATAGCCATCACAAAAAAGTGTCTAAAAACAGGAATCGTGCGCGAAATTGCGCGGCATCCGACCGGTTAAGACAATGTTCACTGTATTGTAGTACTTTCCAAGCCTCGTTGGATTGGATTTTCATTGCGGCCGATTGCTCCCGTATATGGTCGTCCTCTTTGTCGTTCGATCCATATTATTATTCTGTTTTAGACAGCGTGTATTCATTATTACGCTTTTGCGCGGCGAATATAAAATGGTAGGCAAAAGATAGCGCACACATTTTTCCGCAATACGATAAGCAATACAATTTTTTTCGACACACGGTGCTCATGTAACTAAAACTTAAGGTCAAAGGACATATTTAATAAATTTACACAAAATTTTATAAGAGACAATATTAAGAATGGTCAAAAAAATGAATGAAATTACTAATCAATAATGAAGATTTACTTTTTATTTGATTAAGTGAGATATTATCTTGGTAATGTTATCTGTTTCCTTTTTCTTTATGTATATAAACTTATTTTACTTTGTTATTTAACCTTCTTAACGAAAAAAATACTACTGATAAGCCGATTTCGTGGATTAGTGGGTTTTTAAATAAAAAATTAAAGGATAATATAAAATATTATATTTAAATAGGTAGGTACACTAAGCAATAGCGACGAGATTAAAACATGGATTCCCCGTACGTAAATAACAAAATAGAATCAAAAAAAGATCGCTCAGATGGTTTGGTAGATGTTGAGCCAATGAATGAGGAAAAAACGATAAGAAAAACATACGACGCAGGTGTTGGCGGTGCCATAAAGGAGGGCAGCGCAGAAGACTTGGCATGACCAGGTTAACCAGATATTGGAAGATGGTTCTGGCAAGTGCCTCAACTATCGGCAAGCTTGTAAGCTAAGATGTACGAATGTGGATGAGGCGAGAGTTGCCTACAGAACAGATGAACGTGTGGCTCCATCCAAGTAAGTAAGTAGAATATTTTAAGTTGTATTTCACATTTGATAGAGTTTTATGTGTTTGTATTTTTAATGTATACTGTTTAAAAAAAAAACTATTTATAAAAAAAACTGTCATTAAAATATGTATCCCAGACGTGCCAAATGCGAAGTAGGTATAGGTGTTTTCATATAAGCTTGCAATTGAGTTAGTGTGAGTACAATGCGTACGACGCACATTGTACAACGAAACAACGTACCTCGTACGCACGGTTTACACATACTACTTCGATTGTCTTTCTTAAATGGAAAGAGACATACCTAACGTGTGAAATAGATCACCAATACCATCTCCATGAGTCACGATTGCCAGTAGAGTTATTTTGCTTCCTTGCTTCAGCTTTTGTTTCGCTGAACATTTTGGAAGCCCCATATGTTGACAAGAAATTATAATCTCACGCACAACGTGAACTACGAAAAACACAGACATAGAAAGCAAGTTTTATTTTTATTATTTTTATTTTGGGAATCTCAACAGTATACAATTTATTATAATAATACATAACGTATTGGGTAATTCGTAGACCAATTATAAGAGATCCACGGCATAAAATGTTAAGTCAAGCAATAAAGAGAACATATATTAAATAGAGGGATAGGAGTGGGAGTTAGAGGGGGAAGTGGAGTGAGGTGTATGGGATTGTGCGTGACGTTGTATACAGATAAGGGGGTGTGTGTAAAGAGTGATGAGAGTTTGGCTGTGGTGTGTGTATGATGATGGTCGGTCTCAGTTAATCCGGTGAAGATATAGAAACTAGTAATATAAGCGGTTTAAATACGATTTTTGAGAGCTGAGATGTTGGTATTAAATATATCAATGTCATTGAAGTGGTCATTGTATGCTTTGCATGTTCGCTGGATGAATGAGTTCTGTGCATAAGAGGTTCTGCTTACGGGTACATGGACGGAAGTTTAGGTCAAACCTGTAATAACCTACCTGGGGCTTCCGATCGGACCTGACGAAGACATATGTTAAGTCACGAATAGTCTACTTCTACAAGTGCGTACTATAGCTGCGACACTTTTTTTTCATATTTATTTATTTTTGATACTTATTACATAGATAAATGTGCCAAACTGCACAGCAGTTTTATGGCATGGTTGCCTTCAATATTGTTTGACAATAATTTTTATTTTATAATGAAGATTATAGAGTAGGTGGGTCATTATCGAGTATTGCATGATTTTTACAAGTGATACATGATAATTATAAATTAATGTAAGATTAGGAACATAGCTTTGGGTGTGCCAGAGCCAGCAGCAGAAACTTGGCAGGTAGATTCCTGACTATGTTATGAGTCTAAAATGTTCAAGCAACCATGGCCTAATATCAACAGTAAACTAACTAACTAAGTAACCATCACGCCGTTTCCCCGCAGAGGTAGGCAGAGAGGATTGAACGCTACACTCTTCTATCCTGGCACACCACTTTTGCTTCGGCCACATACATATCAAAATATCAAAGTTTGCATTTTTTTAATATTTCTTACTTATTTTTTGCAAAAAGTTGAACTATTAGTACAGTATCTTATGTCGATTATGAAAAATTCATTTTCTATAATACAAGTCGAATAAAATGATAAAAACCTTGCAAAAATTGAAAAAAGTCATTTTTTACAATGTTTTCATCATTTTATTTAAATTGTATTGAAGCAAATGAATTTTTCATAATCTATATAAGTTACTGTAATGATAGTTCAACTTTTTGCAAAAAATAAGTCAGAAATTTTGAAATTAAAATGCAAACTTATTATTTATCACTTCTTGTAGAATTATATTATATTTTATTTTTTGGTCGATTGGTAATTTGGTACTTATTGTAATAAACATCATAAGTGTATTATTTCATTACATAAATTTGCAAGGATAAAAAATTCTCGCAAAAAATCCTAAACATTTTCTGTAATGGGCTGGGAGAAAAGTTCGAACAAGATTTGAACAAGCGTCGATCTAGATTCTAGATCGACCGCAAAAGATTCGTCAATAATGAAATTCCTAGAAATAAAATAAACTTCTCTCGAAACGTCTCAAAATTCAAGACCATCATTCAATATTTACCCTAAAAATTCAATTCGGTAAAAAAATTATGTTCGTTCTCAAATGTAAAATGTTTTAATATTATCTTATTTACTTTAGTCGTGGCTTTGTGGTTTAGTGCACACTTTTGTCGTGTTTTTCGTTTATTTTTCAAATCCCTGCGTGAAATCTAAACGGAGAACTGAAATATCGTAAATAAAAATTCAAAGCTATTCTCGGAATGCAACATTCCCGCATTTTCGACTAATTGGCTTTTGCAACAAACCTCTTGTTGATGTCATCTATAGCCATACAGTGAATAATGCAGTATTACAATAGTTCAGGCGTAATAATTTAAATTTAAAAAGGTCTGTAGTGTCCTTTCGAATTATTTTAAGCTTCTTTAAACAAAGTTGTAAGTACCTACACGTACCACTTTAACCCTTACAGATGCGATAAGCCAAGGAACTGATCGAGCCAGTTTAGTCAGAGGACGTGGGAGCGCGCTGCGACGCGTGCTCACCCCTCGGGTATGTAACACATCTCGCCTACAATCTTCGCAAACAGAAGAAATCTCGGCGGACAGACATATTTCTGTTCACTCCCTCTGGCACAATGCGACCCGAGGTACCTACGGCATAACGAATTGAATAGATATTAAAAGTATCGGCGCGCTCGACGGCAATATCTACCTTGAACGGCGAAT
The DNA here is from genome assembly GCA_016648135.1 of Agrypnia vestita. Lineage (NCBI taxonomy): Eukaryota > Metazoa > Arthropoda > Insecta > Trichoptera > Phryganeidae > Agrypnia > Agrypnia vestita. The sequence continues at coordinate 120,350 of JADDOH010000195.1, forward strand.
ACTTTCTCTGCAAGAGCGTAAAAGCTCCCGGGCCCGCGCGATATAATAAATGAAATCAAGCGGCTAAATTATGCAACAAAGCCGATATTACAGCGGAACAAAAGGAACGACTACTCACCGATAAGTTATCGCTTGGCATTCCTCATCATGTTGCATTATATCGCGAGCTAAAGAACGTCCACCTCACAAGAAACACGTTTTACCAACAAAACCTGTCATGCCGTAACCGGCCGCAGACCCGTCGGACACAACGCGAAGCACTCCAACTCGCGGACGACAATTAGCAAACGTCAGAAGCACTGCTCGAATGTCACTTTTGGTCCAATTTCAAACAATGGTCGGTTGTTGGTCCCGTCGCAATCTGCGATACGTGCAAGATGGCGCTTGCGGCGGCGGCGCGAACGGACCGCGGGTGCCCACGAACGGAACGAGACTGAGCGAGAGCCGCGACTCGGATTGGTGGCCCGCGCGGGGCTCGGGTGCCGATTGGCCGGCCGCCGGTCACGATAAAGTCGTCGCGGGGAGCAATGCCGCGGCGCCGATGCAAAAGTGACAACCGAAATCCGAAAGAATATTATTACAAAGCTAATAAAATAAAAATAGCTGACTAGCCTTGTTGTATTGAATAAGTGTATTAATAATGTGCTTGTATTTAATAAGTAATATATTACGTGAACCGAGGATAATTCTATGAATTAATATGCCAACCTACAGGACTTAAAATTGATCAAGCTCATATTTGATTGTACAATACTTAAATAATGCTGAATATGTTACAATACTGTATAACAAGACGCGAGAAAATCATGGAATGATTATCATGAAAATCATGGACTGGATTATGGTAGAGGAATTGAAGGATATGGTGTTGACTCCGAAAATCTGAGAATATTTCCAACTCTGAAGAGTACCTAAGCAGCTCATTGAAAGATGTGGCAGATACTTCGTGGTGCAACATTATAATTTAAAATATGTTTTACTTTAATTTGTAATGCACACACAATATGAGTTATTAAAATACTACTTTAGTTTCGAAAGGACCAGTCCTTTTCATCATCAGGTGTGGATAATAACTATCTGGTATCTATACCTACCTGATGATGAGATTTCGAAACTATAGTAGTAATTTAATAACTCATATTGTGTGTGTTTTACAAAGTAAAGTAAAACATATTCTAAAATAAGCAGCTCGTCTGCAGAATACTAATGTCCAAGACTGTTCAAAGCAAAATGAAAAATAATTGTATAGTTACCGTCAGCGATGTCCCAAAAAAACAATTACTTTTTAAAATTATTATCAGTTTAACTATACCTGATATTAAGTTCTATTTGGAACACCTTGAGAGGAATGTAAAAAACAAAGATGTTATAACTTTTGCACAAGCGTTAAAATTGAGTATTTTGAAAATTGATTTTGTTCGATTTTGCTGCGTACTGTTCGAAAGCTAAACGTAGCAAAAGAAATAGTAATTTTCAATGTTATAAAACATCTGTCTACATTCTTCATTTTACTATGAATGTTTAGCAACAAACGTATACAAATACATAAAAACGATATCATTAACAGACCTTCGTGGCGGTCAGAAAATAACGATTTATCTTTTTGGCTGTTTTGCCATGTATCGGTGAATTTTTAATTATTTTTGGAGACACGAGGAGTAAATAAGACAAAGTACAGATGTTTTGTTAACAGATTGCAGATAATGGCAACAGATAAAATACGAAATGAGATTAAAGAACATTATAAAAGATAAGATATCATAGTAAGTACCAGTATTTATAAATCTACACTATAAATATACACAGATAACATTATTATATCATTTTAATCCCATTTCATGAATGTGTTGTATTATATTCACAGTACCGTGATAAATGAGTTGGAAGTATTCTCCAATTCATTACTATGCCATAAAATACTTTTACGCGGCTCTTTTTCATATAAATAGTTTTATAAGTATGTTAATATATATTAGAGAATTATTAACATATAAGTATATATGTTAATAATTCTCTCTGTTTCTTTGTTCTGTGAATGTATTTTATGAATCGTGTAAATTTGCATTTCATATGTTTTATGTTTAGTTAGACATTCGCTGTAACATTTCAATTTCATAAGTATTTTATTTTCAATGTACGATTTGTGCCCGCTGCAGTATTTGAAGTATCCAAGTAGGAGTTAGAGTCATTGATTTATGACATTTTAAGTGGTTGTCAGAAATCGGCCGATCATAATTCCGTTATTATTTTAAATGATGTTAATTTTAATTAATCGTTAATGTACGAGCATGTATCATGAGTACCTACTGCACTGAGTAAGAAGTATGTACGCAAATCATCAGTATCGGATGCATATGCATACTGGATATATTTATGCGACAATCATTCATTTCATGCAAATTATAATGCGTTTTTTTTTCCAGCTGCGCAGACCGGCTCTGCTTCTGAGAACTGTGTGTACATCTTTTACAAATAATACCCAGAAACATAAGTGCAATATGGTAGAAGTAGTATAAAAGAACGAAAAGAGAAAGAAAAGAAGAAACATATAAAGATTAGCAGATTAAACACAGGTTTGCAATGAATAATAGAAGCCGCATCGGTTTTCAGCGGATTCTAAAAGAAAAGATAGATAAACAATTTGCAGATTAGTGGAAGTAAGTACAGGTTATGCTGAAAACAATAAACGCATATCAGAGCATGCGGTTCTTTCCTGTAAATAAAAAAATGTCGGTTATAAGCCTAGAGTATATACAATATATAGAGGGATAACTAAACATTTTAACAAACCTGTACGCGTGGTAAAATAGAACTTATTCAATTTAAACAATATAGTAACACATAAGAGAAAAAAAGACAAAAAAGATCACCCGGTCGGGTACGTCTTTAATTGCTTTGTAAGCGTTCTTCTGCCCTCATCGCTAGAAATGAGGGCAGAAAGCCAATTAAGCTGTCAACTTTGTTCTCCGTATTTTGGATAATAATTGTGTATTAACGTGCAAATAATACAAAAAATTGATATGCCTTCTTGTGCAATGAAGGGGTGTTCTAATAGGACTGGAAACGGGAAGAAAAATATCAGCTATATCACATGTTTTTTATGAAAAATATACAGGGTTATTTGTAAAACATTAATAACCACGCAGGACTATACTCCTGCCTTGATTATGAGTCGTAAATGTTCAAGCTATCATGACCTAATATCAATAGTGATTGAGATACGTGACATCAAAGATTGCATTTTTTTTTCAATATTTCCGACTTATTTTTTGTAATACATTGGACTATCATTACAGTAACTAATATCAATTACGAAAAATTCATTTGTTTCAATACAAGTTAAATAGAATGATTAAAACCTTGAAAAAAATCCAATTGGAATGTTGTCCAATTGGAATTCGAAGGTTTTTATTTTTTTATTTGACTTGTATTAAAGGGAATGAATTTTTCATATTCGATATAAGTTACTGTAATGATAGTCCAACGTTGTACAAAAAATAAGTCAGAAATATTGAAAAAAAATGCAAACTTTGATGTCGCATATCTCCATAACTATTGATATTAGATCATGGTTGCTTGAACTTTTTGGCTCATAACATAGGCAGGAATCTACCGGCCAAGTTTCTGCTGCTAGTCCTGGTACACCCTGTATATTTATTAATTACGCCTATATGTTTCGGAAAAACCTTTCCACCGTCAGGATGTTTTACATATGTCAAAATAGCAAAATCAATGATGTCTTTTGTTTTGGTTTTATAAATTATTTAAAAAATACCTTTTAAATATTTTGCTTAGGTTCTTGATTACGCAAAATTATTATTATATCACGGTTTATTATTATATTTAGGTCATGATAGCTTGAACATTTTCGACTCATAATCAAGGCAGGATAGTCCTGCGATGTTATTAATATTTTACACACAACCCTGTATAAATTTTACATTAAAACGTTTAATTTCAAGTTTGTATGTACTCTAAGGTTATAAAACCTTTCCACTCGGTGCCCGCCGGGCTCGCCTCGCCCGGTGCGGCCCGCCGTGTGCCGCCGGGCTGCATTCAAAACCCGTTCCGAACAAAAGGGCGAAATGACAAAACACTGTTTACATTTTTGGCGGCGCGAGACAAGAGGACGGGAACGTCAATCCTGCCGTTGTCTTCGCTAATATCGCGCTCGTTGATGAACACGCGGTAATGCCCTCATTGCGCGGCAGCAGATACCCCGCACTCTCGATTATCCGCTGTCGCGTTAACCCGCTTCCGGATTTACCAGGGTAACAATATTTTTTCATTCGACTACCTACATTACACCGTGCATATTAGAGAATTTAAGCGAAAGATATGATATATGAGGCGAGTGTTTGAAGGCAACAGGAATAGAGGGCGTCCGGGAAAGACCTGGCACGATCAGATACTACGAATATTTGAGGATGGCCCTTTTAAAAGCCGCAACAACCGTAGAACTTGTATGAGAAGACGTATGAATGTGGCCTAAGCAAAAGTGGTGTGCCAGGATAGAAAAGTGTGGCGTTCAATCCTCTCTGCCTACCCCTGCGGGGAAACGGCGTGATGGTTAATTAGTTAGTTAGTTAAGCGAAAGAGATAAAATAATTCCTCAAATTTTTCAAATGAACTTTTTGTGCACCATTTTATAAATAAAATAATGAACAGAGTTTTATTTAAATTAGTGCAAACCACTACCAGATTATAGGTATACTGTTTTCGAGGGTTACGTCTCGAAACCGATAGACCTAAAATCTGGTAGTTTTTTTATACTAATTAAACTAACACTCGGGAGCAATTTGGATAGGCCATAATATAAGGCATCCGGGCCTGCTTTTAACCATCGTCGAGGGAAATGTTGAAGGCAACAATCGCAGAGGCCGCCGGAGATTAATCTACGTAGACCAGATTATCGGAGATGCGCGCTGTACCAAGAAATGAAGAGGCTGGCAGGTGACAGAGAGGAGTGGAGAAAGCGAGTGCTTGCTGCAGACCAATCCTAGGATTGCGACCCAAAAAAAAAGTTATAATGTTATAACCACAAAGTTAATGCTTTGAATATTAAGAATATTAACAATAAAATAATTAACACTTTGTTTTTTTTTTTTTAAATAGAGATGCGAACACGGAATACATGTCACATCAATATTCTTACTATTTTCAAACTAAGCTAAACGCTTGTGCTATGAAAATAGGACTAACTCGCTAGTCTGAAGTGAGGTTCGAACCCGCGACCTTTGGATCACGAGACGAGTGTCCTAACCACAAGACCAACTAGCTACGATTATTTTTTATTGTAAAAATTTAACATGTTTCGGGAGCGATGCTCCCTTCTACGGGACAATCTACTAAAATTAATTTTATAATATAGACAGATGAGTTATGGTGAGGCTGAAATAGGTCGTGATTACAGATTAAGTAGAAACTAAGTACTTACAATGGAAACTGGTTTAAGATTCGCAAATTCGTAATAATTGATTAATTATTTAGAATTTTCGAATCGCCTAATAGAATCACTCTTTGATTTTAATACAAATTTCAAAACTTTACATACAGTAGCCGGCAAACATCTTGAAATTCTGCGGCGTAGTGGGGGGAGGTTTGCGCATCTACCTTTCTACCAACGAGACCCAAATTTCGTCTTCTGCGCATTCCCCCACTTAGCCAAAGAATTTCATGAAGTTTGCCGGCAACTGTACCAATATTAACGATACAAGGGTTTTCAGTTACTAGGACAAACAAACAAATTACGAAATTACATAGGTATATACAATTTAAGAATATTTTAGTTCTTCCGAGTATCATTTTGACCAGGGACAGTGAAGAAATGAACGAAACCCTGACGTGTGAACGTTAGGGTTTCGTTAGGGTTTCGTTCTTACACCATAGTTGACATATTGGCACACGTCAGCTGCTAGTGATCAGAATCAATGTGGATATTTCTTATAGAGGTCCCTTGTCTAGTTTGATTACCATCTTTTGATTAGTTTATTGTTATTTTAATATATTTTTGGTATTTTATCCATCACCATACATACATATTAATCAAGATATATTACAATGTCTCGTAGAGTCGAAGTTATTTATATGGGAAAGTAGGTATGGAAGTCCTTGGGTGTTTATCATATATCATTATCATATGATATAGCCATATGATAGGTCGTCTCCAAAGATTTCCATTACCTACTTTCACTTACAAATAGGTTCTCCTCTGTTAATATATATTGATTAATTACGATCCTTATGGGATAACTTAGAGATAACTTAATGGGCGTAAACAAAAAAATAAATAAATAAATGAGGTCGAGGTGGAAATTATCTGATAAACTACATTCCACTTCTGTTCGGGCAAACCGCGAATCATTGTCCAGCTTCTCAGAATAAGTTCAGGAACACTCGATGCCGTTATGAGGCGCTCCGCCAGCCGGGCCTCGTCATAATACCTGCGTTGAGAGCTTTTCCGTTCTTTGGCGATGCGCAGAGTAATCGAAAGCTCTCATGAAATAAGTACCACAGGGAACGTAGCAGACGGACAGAAAATAACGAGAAGCCAGAGGGCTGAAACACCGGAAGCCTTGAACTTAAATATGGGGATTGCGATATGACATACTACGTACATATATAGGTATAGGTACTTGTGTATAGGTCGGACAGGCAGATCAATAAAAACAAGACATAAAGGACATAAAAGGTTATCATAACTTCGGAATATACTAAACATATAGAAAATAACCACACATTCAACAATACAAAAATAAACATGCTACAAAACAGGCATACGGTCTAAAACAAAATAATTTAAAAACACTTAAAAATCATAAAAACATGAACACAACAAATAACATAATCAATAATTAAATACAACACCCTGACACAGTAAAGTAAAGATACAGTATTACGTCTTCATACAAACAGCCGAAACGACGCCCTTCGAAATCTCGGTATACTTCGGTCTGCGCGGTCGCCGCAGGGCTGCAGTAACGTACGGACGCAAGCTGTGTGAGACGCTCCCACGCATACATTTACGTCAATTATGGCACCCCAAACCTCAAAGAGTCAGTCAATGAGCAGCCCTGGTGCGTGTTTAACTACCAAGCGGCCGTAGGTATTTATTTCAAGGACACTGCCGAGACAACATACTGTATACTTTACTATACTGTGCCTTCACATCACTTCTCCTCACAATGTTCCCGCTCTTCCACCACCTAGAAACCCCCTCCATTTCTACTGAATCCACAACCCATACATCAGACATCCACTCCCGCACACCTCAGTCTCAACTCACCTGAAGAAGAAAACGCAGGTTTCCGAAACCTGTAGTGTTGAAAAAACGAAATGGTGGAAAAAAACAAAGTTTGTGTTGTATTCATTATCACCGGAAGCTTTCCTTAAAATTGCTTAGATTTAATTTACTGAATGCACATTTGTTCTTCTCATTCTTCAGTGACAATATAGCGAAGAGGGACCATCCGCATACCCAGGGACATTTTGTGAGCAATTTCCCATTTGGGCCCTAAACTTTCGCCACCCAGTTCGGCATTATTTTAATGCTAAGACGGTCATCCTCGCTACGTCGCTCATGCTGTGTAAACCTCTTCGCTGTCTCTGTGGTGCAAGGATGAGGAAATTATAATTTATTAGATGAAATTAAAATGACATATGTTCATGAAATACAATCTTAATCATACAAAATGAAATGCATAACATAAACAATACATGAAATGCAGTGATATTAGATGAAATTAAAATGACATATGTACATGAAATACAATGTTAATCATACAAAAGGAAATGCATAATATAAACAAGAAATACATGAAATGCAGTGATATAAGAAATACGATATACATGTAATGCAGCAAAACAAAGGATTGTACACAAGATGAAAGTAAATCAAAACAACAACAAAAATTGTACATGATATAAAATGATATTATATAGATATACAAAACGGAGATGAAATCAGTGGCAATACAGCTATAATTGGAGCCTTGGCCTCGTCAATATTCCGCCTCCATGATACTTGACCTTTGCGCATTTCCAATTATCCGGTTCTTTCAGAATCTTCTTCACATTGTCGTCCCAGTGGAGCCACGAGCATGTATTATAGAGCCTGGGCCCCCTTTGAAGACTGTAAAGTTCTTCGTTATGCCGGAATCTCCACATTACTTCATTATTCACGGACCCAGAGTAGGTACGTCACAAGATTTTCCTTTCCAAGCTATTCTACAACTCAGCATCCGCCACTTTATATTTGCTTTATATTAGTGTCATAAATTTCTTTAGCTTACATTTGCTTGAAATAACTGTAGCGTGTAAGATAAATAGATAATTCTTTGGTGTTTGGGACGCATAGTTGTGTGTGTAGATGGGATCAAATCGCTGTGTGCACAATACTCGGCTTCCAAGTCCGCTTACCCTGACTTTTTCCCCTTATAACAACGTCGTTATAATCTTTGTTAAGAACTTGCAAGACATAAAATAGAGGGACGTACGCGTAAAGTTTCTATGAGAAATACCAAGACATCAGTCAAACGTCAAAATTTACGAAGCGACAATTTTATACAATAGCTGTCAATGCATGATTGTTACGTTACATTGCTATCCTCAGAATAGCCCGACCATTCGTGTTGGTACACGTTGAGATTTATGGTTGGTTTACTCGGCAGGAATAAGCAAGGAGATGTTCAGAGAGTAAAGGCAAGCATTACGTTTTACAAGGATTAGTTATATTATGCGGGTAATACCAATACCATGAGATGGTGTTGGTCATAGATAACATTGGTGTTGGTCATACACACTGGCCGGGCAATTGCTGCGTCGCCAGCTGCGTTCAGTACCTACTGTGTGTTGTTCACACAATGGTGGTGCATTCGGTGATGCGTCCAAATCACCAAAAGGTTTTCGAATAATCCGCCTCTGCGTAGCAATGAAGGAAAATATTAGTAAAAAGTTAAAGTCATCCATTCTCTTTCTTTTTCCTTTTCTTGCATCCCTTAGTGCGCACCTCTTATTGCCCAATTGGACTTCGCCCAGTGAACAGACCATGAACAGACTCACAGAAAGTTATTCAAGCAGGCTCTGGGGTTGCCTTGTGGCCTTGAGGTGTTGAGAGACGCCACCGGGAAAGTATATATCTTTGCTCTTTGCTTGAGGAACTCCGCCCTTACACTTACTACAGCGAAGGTTTTACTGGTTAATGCAATCGGCCTGGTTGTTTGATCACCAATAATATTAAAATGCGATAGGAGAACAACAACAACAAAAATGATGAATGACCTAAAATTAGAATCAGTAAATCAAGGAAAAAATGTAATATTTTGATACAAATATTTAAAATCAGGCATGGATTTATTGCTCAAATAACAGATTGAAACTAAATAAGGATAAACATATATTAATAAAATACGAGAGGCGATAGTATAATGATACTTCAGAAGAAAAAGAAAAACAATTCACAAAATTGTTTGATGTACAAAGGAGTTAAAATCTTCGACAGCTTACCGATAGCAATACAAAATACATTAAATATAAAGGAGTGCGAAAAGTTTAATATGAAAGATTTTTAAATGACTAATAATTATGTATTGCAATAGGTTTTTTAAAGTAAATCATAAAATAACCCTTCTAACAAAAAGTATGGAACTAAATAAACAGTGAAATTATAAAAATAAAAAAGTAATAATAGTAGGAGTTAAGAAAAAATCTAGATTTTTGCGAGAATGCGTTGTTTGATTGGTGGAATCTAAAATCATATAAAAAATTATGCTTTTTCTAAATTTCATTATTACTTCTGATCAAACAATCGGCCGATAGTGTTAGATAGGAGATGATCAATAAACTTGCCAGTAGGAAAAAATCATGTTTCTGCTAGTCTTATATTTTTTCAAGTGACGATAAAGACATGTACGTTACATGGATGGAATTATTACTTATCTAAGAGCAACATAATGCTTGATGATAACGAGATATGATTACAAGATAATTATAAAGATGACGATAAAGAATGAGGGCTTTCTGCTCGGCATAGCTTGAAATGTCGCTTAGCGGGCTCACAAACCGTGCGAATGTCGAGTGATATAAGATCAGCTACTCTCGAATGGAGCCTGCCTCGGAGGAGGCTGCCTCGCGCTGGTGTTATGGGAGTGTGTCACTGCGCCACGCTCCATATCCTGCTGGAGCTTGCCGTCTGCTCGCTGGAGTCCAGCTAACGACAGATGGTATCTCCTCGACCTCTCCACGCCCGACAGCGATAAAACCTCGTGAATGGCAAATAAGGGTACCAACTAGGCTCTATTAGTGCGGCGTCACGGATCGCTGCTGCTTTTAAATGAGATTCGTCGTTAGTGTAACAACCCTATTGGGACGCGTGATTCGCTAGAGGAGCTGAAATCCGAAATGCAACACACAATGGAGAAGTTTCCTATTTTTTTTTTCAATTAATGGAAATTAAAATTTGAGTAAAATTGAATAAATTGCTTATTACTGGCATGCTCAAAACTAGCATGCCCTTACAACTGTACACACTTGCTCATTATTAGCATGCTTGTTTTAAGCAAGCTCAAAGTTAACAATCAAACGCACATGCTTATTAGTGGTATGCTCTTGTCATAGAATAGGGAGGAACTCTAGTTCAAAATTGAATCTTTGCAAACTGAAATAGAAAATTCGAGTGGACCAATAAATCAAAACAGTTCCTGGGTTTAACCGAACACACATGCTTATTACTGGCATGCTCTTGTCATAGAATAGAGACGCTCTTGTTCAAAATGGAAACTGCAAACTAAAATAGAAAATTCAACAAAATCCAATAAATCAAAAATTTATGATTTTAGTTTTTATAATTTTTATTGTATTTGAATCATTCATGTCTTTTAATAAAGTTTCATAAACATTATTTCTTGCTATATTATTTTTACATAGCGGTGACCGAGTATTCCACTGACATTCGTGATTCCTATAATAAGTCACGAAAAGTAATGTTTTATTATCATCCCAACGCGCCATAATTTGTTTCATCTGTCGCGGACTGAGAAGATCGCATTGATAATCGATACTAGCTGTGAACGACATAAGCATACTCATAATAAGCAAGCTTGTTCACACATACTTAAAAGATTCCCCTTCTCATGGTGAATGACATTAGCATGCTTATTACTAGCAATGTCCGTACACACATGCCACTAATAAGCAAGGGCTAAAGAAGGTCAGTACTGCGCATGCCCACGTGCCACTAAAAAACATGTGTACCAGTACCTTAAAAGTGTGAAAATAAAATTAAGACATCTCAAAAACTGACAAACTTATAGAATTTTAAATTTGCGTTTTGCATGAATAATTTAGATCCGTCCGGTGGAGTCGCATGACATCATCTCTCATACCCGGTGTATAGGTCTTTTCATATAGGCTTGCAATACCTAGGCGCATTGTTTTGTTGTGTTAAGTTACGCACTGTACCCACACTAAGGGCCGGTTGTCAAAGTTTGTTTAAAGCATAGATTTTGACTCTCTCTCCACCAATCAAACGATCCGTTTCCGTAAAAATCTATGCTTTGAACGAACTTTTATTTTAATCCAACCGGGCCTAACACAATTGCAAGCTTATATGAAAAGACCTACACATTGCGGTTCATGCTCCGGTACCGGACCATGCGGACGCGTGACGTCACAGGCGAATTGAAGGTCAATCATTCGTCGATACTTTAATATTATTTTTCTCTGTTATTTATTGACAGATTTAAACAATTTTTTCGCATATTTATTACTTTAGACCTTTTTTTTAATTCCAATTAGTTAAATATAGTAATATCAACATCATGAAACTTCTTATTTCAACAAACGCAAAAAATAATGTAAAAGATATCAAAATTAATAGATTTTTTGTAAACATTTTTTTTATAATACACATAGACTTCTTTCCATTTAAGAAAGACAATCAAATTAGTATGTATAGGTTATTTATAAATTATACCTGATGATAAGAGGGGCTGCTCCTCTCGAAACCATAGTCGTGTTAAATTTAACTCAAGATGTGTACATTTTAAAGTTTAATTTAAATGTAAATAATCATGTCAAGTCACAAAGTTAACTGCCATATCAATCAATAATATTATTCTGTATCTTATTTCTTTTCTTTTTACTCCCTTTCTTTTAACTCGAAGCGTCTGCTTGCTTGTCTGTCGAAAAAACTTTGGATCGATTTTTAACCCCTTTCCCGTGATCCAATCGAGCTGAAACTTTGCAGGCACACTCGTGGCAACGAAATAAATTATATAATAAATTTTCGTTTAAAAAATTAATAATTATAGTATAATTTTGGATTTTTCGAAAAATTTTATTACTCCTTTTCGTAGCGTCGCCCGGCTCAAGCCCAACGCGTGGGGTAAGCGCCAAACCTGTTTCAACTAGTAAAATGAGAAAGGGAGTATAATAAAAACCTGGTTTTTATGGGTTAGTTTTTTTAAGAATCCTTCGGAATGTTTACCGCTCTATAACCCGCCCCGCCCGCACCCGGCGGTAACCCGTCGCCCTGTCATTCAGTTCAATTTCGTATTTGCTCGGGAGCTGTGACATATTGATTGCCAATATACACTGAATTATTATGTCCAAAACATCCGGGATGGTGCAAGAACAATTGCCATTGAAGTATTAAAGTTTTGCGAAGATGAAAAAGCAAATAATGGACCGATATTACCGTTTGACAGATTGAAAGATAAGCGGCCGTCATTACTGTTTCGTTTCTTTAGTGTTGCCCGACCAAATTTCTATTAAAGGCTCTGGTCATTCTGTACATTATGTATTGTGTAATAAATTTACACCCTGACAACTTCTGTTACGCGACAGGGACGCCCTCCCTCGCACGCAATTTATAGAGGTACGTCTATATTAACGATATCAACAGCAAATGTTATATTGCTTATATAATATTATTATATATAAAATTATATTGCTAGGTCCAATACTAACCCCGGTAGGTTATTCAACGTTTAACGGATTATTCGACTGGTATCGGTCAAGGAATCAGGTCGGCCCAACGGGGTAGCAATTTAGACGCTTGCCCAGGGCGCCAATATCAAATATTTAGTACTGCAATACACTTGTCCGCATTATTACAAGTTCCAGCCTAGTATTTATGAGTTTAAGGAATTGCAAGTAACGCGTTTTATTGTACCCGTAAGGGCCGGTTGTTTCAAGTTGGATTAAAGTAAGCGTTCGTTTAAAGCATATATATTTACGAAAACGGATCGTTTGATTGGCGGAGAACGCAAAAATCTATGCTCAAAACGAACGCTTACTTTGATCCAACTTGAAACAACCGGGCCTAAGAGTATACCATATTCTGAAGTTCATATATTTTTTTAAAATTACGACGAGCTACATTGAAATGTATTTTTGTAATTGAAAAATATATTGAGCACCAGATTACCTCGGCGTAAATTATTTAAGCGATGGAGGGCACGAAACAAGATATTCGTTGCTTTTATAATAAGGAAAATCAATATCGGTGATGAACCAAAAAACTGAAAAACAGAAATTAAAGTTTACATATTTAATGGTAACGCGGACATTCTACTTAGACTTTAAAATTACGTAACGAGTTTGCTATTTCTATGTACTTATTTTTGTGCTGTCTGTTTAACCCAAAATGATTTTTTTTCCCCACACCCTCAAATGTCCCGGCCTGTTTGCTCCTTACCTGTATAATCCTGTTTGGCCTTTGTATTTTTATATTATGTTATTATATACCTTGTATTTTGTAAATGCTGCTTATGTTAATGCTTACTATATTCAAATATCTTGGTGGTTTATATACAGGGTTATTTGTAAAACATTAATAACCTCGCAGGACTATATTCCTGCCTTGATTGTGAGTCGAAAATGTTCAAGCTATTACGACCTAATATCAATAGTTATGGAGATATGCGACATCAAAGTTTGCATTTTTTTTCAATATTTCTGACTTATTTTTTGTACAACGTTGGACTATCATTACAGTAACTTATATCGAATATGAAAAATTCATTCCCTTTAATACAAGTCAAATAAAAAAATAAAAATCTTCGAATTCCAATTGGAAAACATTCCAATTGGAATTTTTTCAAGGTTTTTATCATTTTATTTAACTTGTATTGAAACGAATGATTTTTTCGTAATCGATATGAGTTACTGTAATGATATTCCAACGTTTTACAAAAAATAAGTCAGAAATATTGAGAAAAAAATGCAATATTTGATGTCGCATATCTCCATAACTATCGATATTAGGTCATAATAGCTTGAACATTTTCGACTCATAATCAAGGCAGGAATATAGTGCTGCGAGGTTATTAATGTTTTACAAATAACCCTGTATATACGTTTTTTTTTATAAAAAAAAGTGAACTGACGGGACAATGAGGACAAGATTTTAGATGGCAGCCGTGCGGCCCATCTCTGATTTACAACGTTGGGTCGCACGGTTGACTTAAGCATTAAACAATGTCAACCTGGCGGCGAATAAGTAGGACCGATATAGGAGCTTTTGCGTATAAAACGGTCCTGGGTAAGCGGCGGGTCTGCACCCATTTATTGCGTTCTAATTATTTCTAAAATATGTTCTTAAATCTGCGCCCTCACAGCTTTGTTCACTTCACACTTGTGTGCATCTTCTCTCTTCTTGCACCTCCGGATTTGAAATCTCCACATTTCCTTGGGACGGGGTCGGTCGCCGTATTGACGGCGTCAAGTAAATTTAGTTTCGGTCCTTGACAGTTCTCCGAATGCGGGCGGATGAAGGCAGCACCGAATCTGGCACGGTTGCTCCAAAAGTCACATCAAACGCACGTGAGGTATACTACCCAGGCCGGCACAGGAAGGAGTTCTGGTTGGCGTCCCTCGCATTGGCACTGGTATTCTCTTCCATCAGGGCCCACTGCAATATTTTCCAATGCACTGCACTTGCGCATCCGGCGGCCACTAGGCACGTGGAGTCCACCACGCAAGTACCACGACAGGATATGCAGTAAGGGTGCCGATGTTGCCAATTAAGTCTTAAACCCCTACGTTATTACTTCTACACACTTAAGTACAAGAGTAGCTTGGTGAAATATCATGACGCTCGCCTAGTGATCTGGTGATCGGTGGTTCGAGCCCTATTCCAGGACACCAGCATGTTAGTCTTATTTTTATAGCACAGGCTTTTGGCTGAGAATAGTAAGAATATTGATGCGACATGTATTCCGTGTTCGCATCTCTATTTAAAAAAAATAATTATCTACGGATTGAAATGAATATTAACAAACAATTATACATCCAAACATGCAATTATACATTTGTTCCAAAATAACCAAACCTCTAAAATCATTGTATTTAACCCCTATCCAGTCATATTTATTTTAAATTTACGAAATTAATTATTTATTTGTTTATTTAGAAAATATGTACGCGATCGGAACCTCGCACCAAAACGGACGCAACACAACATGAGAACAAATCGACAAAAGTTATGACCACCCAATCAAATAATTTAATAACCAATCAGTACAGAACGCAATATGGAGCAATTTTAACACTAAATTCTTGACTATGTAGATAAGCAAGTAGGTACGAATTATCTAGCCACATTGCCGCCATGTTTAATAGCGATAATTTTTGACGTCTACTTCGCCATAGATTAATAAAACGCCGCTACTCTCTTATCTATGGTTGGTAACTTCAAAACAGAAACAAAAAATAACACATGTTCGTCTATAGGAAATCTGAGAAAGCGCGGGTCCCAAGATACTGACAAAGTTATATTAACACTTGTGTTTATTGACTTAATTAATATCGAAGAGTGCTTAGACCGACTCCGAAAATGCCCGTCGACACAAAGCGAATAACTGGCCCAGAAAGCAGCGCACCTTATCGGTTGTATTCTGTAAAAAATGTGAAGAATTTCGACCAGTTGCGAGCCGATGTTTTCAACGATGATGGACTCAGAAAAGATAAAAGAAAACTGAGCGACTTGAGAGATATATGTGAGTGTAATCGCTGTATGTATTTTGTCTTAACATTTCTAGTAGAGAGTAACATTAACGAGGTTAATCAAATATGTTTCAGTCGGCCGCCTGGGTGTAGTGACGCAGGCCAAGGGCTCCGTGTATGTAGAAATGGGAAACACTAAAGTGGTGGCCAGCGTGTACGAGCCTAGGGAGATTCCCAAACAGACAGAGTTCAGGTAAAGATGCGATCAAATGTATAAATTCTGCCTAACCTAAATTGTTGCTAAATACATGTTATATCTCCGCTACCATTATAATATTTTGGCATTTATTTGAACTAGAATATCGATACAAATACTTATTTTGTTTAGGTTAGTCATTCAGGTCAATGAACTTATTGTTTACGTTAGTCCCTAGGTTGAAGGATTTCATATGAAGACAGAGAGATTAATCTTTACCCTGTTCAGCCCTTTAGATTAATGAAAACATTAAATTATTTATTTTAACATCATAAAATGAGTATTTATATTCATTTAGAAATAAAAGATTTAAGGTATAAGTAGTAAGAACGGGCGGAAGCCCAGTCACTGTGTTTCTGATTTTTGCTCTGTAAAGTTCTTCTTAAATAAATTTATTAATTCTCCTGTCGAAGTGTTTAACTGATGTAAAACCCTCTTAAATACGGACACACCTGTGTGGGAAATTTAATTTACGACTGTTCATTACCCAAATAACATTAATTTGCCTTTTTGTTGTACAGGTGTTTTTACCTACCCACAGATGGCAGCATCATTCAATATTCAGCACTGATTACCCTAAAAAATTTATTAACTTCTGTGTCTACAGACTCTAGATAATAGTATCTTTATTGATAGCAATATGTCTTGCAATTTTTTTAAATATATGCTATAGCCTGTAAGTAGTCTCCTTGAGAGTACCTGGGAGATTCACTAGATCGGTTGAGTCCCTGAGCCCTTACACCGTACTACCAACCCCCAGCAAAACTTTTACACATCACTTGATTTTGTTCAACACTATATTCGGCAACTTCAATTCATTCGTCTGTGATTTTAACTTTTTTTTTTTTACTTTTGGATATTCACTTCTGTTATAAATCTTTTTTTTAATATAGCATTTTTCTTTTGTCAAGATCTCATATATGTATATGCAGATTTATTACTCACATATCTTTATGCTATGTTTCTTTTGCTCTTTTTTTCTTCTTGTTTCTTCCTTTTCTTACTAATTAGACAGGTAATTATCCTTTTACCTTTAATTATTTGATCTCTTGGTTTGTTCTTAATTTAAACCTTTAATTTTTTTTGTATATTGTCAAATTATTATTGTTATATTTTAATACATAACTTGTTAATTCTGTGAAAACTTTTTAGATGGTCTCTGTACTATTTAATACTCATGTATAATCTGATTTTTATTTGTACTGTTAGTTTCCAGTAAATAAATAGCTTGAATAAGGCTTTATATACCTCCAAGTATGATGTTTTAAGTTTGAAATTAATGAATTCAATCAATCAGAAAGCTCTAACGCGTATACAAACCTTTAGTTATTCACAATTACAAATAATGAGCTTTCTAATTGATTGAATTCATCAATTTCAAACCTGTCAAACATAAAACGTCCAAAAAAACGGCATCACAATGTTATACAATAACTGTCAAGATAGAGGAAATAGCAATATTACTTAGTTCAGAATACGATGCATATTATTAAATAAATATGTAAATTGAAAAAAAAAATTAAATTCTGTCAATCTGATTTTCTCAATGTTTTTTTTATTATGAAACTATTTCGATATTTGTTAATCCAAAATACATATAGAAATCCTTAAATAATAAAAGAAATATTGAGAAAATCAGATTGACAGAACTGTCTTTTGCTCTCCTGTAAAGTTCGAAATAATTTAATTAGAAATCTGTAATGCCCTTTTGGTTTTCTACCCTCGATATATTCTTTCTATGGTTCCAAGCTTGTGGAGATGATCAAGGTATATTTACAAGGGTATAATTTGATGATCAAGGGTATAATTTACATGAGAAAATAAATTTCTAGCTTAAAAAAATCTACAGAAATCACACAAGAGATGAGCATTCGTAATTCATGCCTGCGGCCCACATTTATCTTTCAACAAATCCCTGCAGGTAATTGTAATATGTATTCATATTGTGTGCCTCACTAAATCTGTATTCTCTGTTTTAGTTACAATGGAGAACTCTATGTGGAATTCAAGTATGCCCCGTTTTCTTCCACAAACCGTAGCGGACTACAGCCCGGTAGCGAGGAGCGAGAGCTGGCGTCCTCGATCAAAAGTGCTCTGGAACCCACGGTGCTCCGGCATCTGCTGGAAAACTTTCAGGTCTGTTCTATGTACGATCTTTTATTTCAAGATATAGAAAACAATTGACGAGAACCGTCAGCTGTAACGAAAAATGAACAATGTTTTGCATTCAATGTTTGCACAATATTGACCGGTCGTATGTCACCCGTACGTTACGCGAAATGTATGCTGTCTGCCGCGCAATTTCGCACACAATTCCTGTTTTTAGACATTTTTCTGATGGTTATATTCATGTAAAAATCAACAATAATCGCTAAGAAGTTGCAGTTTCTGGTGTCTCAATATACAGACTTCAATAATTACTTATACTTCAATAATTCCTTGTACAATAATTACTTATTCATTAATTATGAAAATAAGTAACAAAATTTACTGTTGGAAATATACACGCATGTTTATCAAATAAAACCATGGAAGCAATAACACTAAAATATTGTATTTCAATATTTACTACACCATATGTACAAAAATGTTTGCTTAGATCTACGCTCCGACATACGACCGGTTAAACAAACCTAGGATAAATCATTCAGTTTCATCGTCAGATTTAGATTTACTACAATTTTATTGCATCATAATACCTAGTTAAGGATTTCTCAATTAAATGTTTTGAAATGTTATCGAAAAATGTATTTCTGAATGCCCCGGTTAAACCGCAACTAGAATTCCAAGAGGGCATCATACTTTTTATTTGATTTTTTTTAAACAAACATATTTTTGATTTAAAACTACTGTGAGGCAAATATTTATCAATTTTATATATGCACATTGATTAACAATTTAACATTACTTTTATGTATGTGTATAAAAAAATCAATAAAGATTTCCACTATCATTGTTGACATGATGTCCACAAAGATAAATAGCACATATTCCTCTAAATCTCCAGAAGATGGTACGCACTTATATAGCTGGTTTATTAGGTGTACCAAAAAAGAATGTTCTTCGAAATGATGAAGCAATTTTTTCTAAGCATATTTATTTTAACATTTTATCAAAATATATTTTCCATCAATAGATGTGATCTTCCTCCATCGTTCTAGCAAGGCCTTTATTTATTGTTTATAAAAATTATGGGCTTTGAAGTAAAATACTCTGTTAGGGTTGATTTTATTTCACTAACACTATCAAATCTAAATAAGTGAGAATCAGATGATGCTAGATAGGGGCTGTGTGGAGAGTGATGAACAATTTTCCATCGTGCCTTAATCTCGCGATTTGTATTCGCAGTGAGCTAATTTGTTGTGTGGTAGCCATATCCCTTCATCCAATCATCTCGATTTTTTTAATGCATCTTTGAACACTGGATCATGAGAATCAGTCGTGTTATCTAATTCTTGTATTAATATCTCTGCATTGATCTCAATTTCTGTGGCAAATAAATCTTCAATTACTATTTTAGGTATTCCACTTTGAGGTTTGACATAAATACTAAAAAATCTTCAAATTTAAATTTCATAAATCATTGATGAACATTCAATACATCACCATAAATAAACTTGCCAAATTTTTTGGTGAATCTCATATAACCTATAAATAGGAATTTTTTGTATAGTTTTATGTGTGGAATTTGTTTGGAGGGAATAAAAAAATACTTACGACAAAAAGATGTGTAGTCAAGACGACAAGCAAAGCACAACTGACTGAAAAAGTAAATCATGTAAAAATACAATTTTTTCATACCTCTAATATAAGTGATATTCATAGAACAGTTTCTGTATTTATAAGTGTTTTTCTTTCAGGTTGATATTTTCATTTACGTCCTGGAGAATGATGGAAGTGTCTTAGCCACCGCTATAAATGCTGCAGGCCTGGCGCTGGCTGATGCTGAAATCCCCGTGTATGATATTATTACGGCGGTTACAATCGGCGTGCAGGGTGATCAGACCTTCGTGGACCCGACGGCAGCTGAAGAGACATATTGCCTCCGGAGCAAAAATGAAAGCAAAGATGGCGCTGATACTGACCACGGTATTGTGGTAATTGCGCAACTCCCAGTCCTCGAGCAAATCGCCGAGTTCTGGCAACATGGGGCGCTGACTTTGGATAAGACTCTAACAATGGTAGACACGATTAAACCGAGTTGTGACCTGCTGTATGCGGATATTCAGTCGATATTGATGGACAAGTTGGACAGTTATTTGCAAAATAAAAAGAAGATCGGTCGAGAGAAAAAGAAGGAAAATGAACAAATTAAATGTTTATGAAAATTGTTCAGTAGCTCTAGGATTGTAAATAAAGATTAATTTTAAATTTGCTTTTTATTCTGTATATCATTTATTAATTGCTTAACAGTCTACAATGGTGGAGAGTCTAGGAAAGAGTTCCATCTTCCTCCATGGTATTTATGCTGTGACTCCCAGATTAATTGGAATAAAATTGGATTGATGAAGTGGTGACCTTTGTTTCGACTCCGCTTTGTTTTTATGATGTTGCTGGCCAGGTTTCGCTGCGGCTGTGACTTCTTCAGGGTTTATATGATTGATGCTCGTGAACAATACAGTATTTATGATGTGTGCTCTGTTGGTGCTGCGACAGTGGCGGAGCCCGGTCGGCGGCAGTGCGAGGGATAGTGGATTCAGGGCAGGGATATGGTTTTGTCAAATGAATGCACTAATTGTTACTTTATGAGGGGGGCTCGTAAGTCCTGTGGCTTCCATCTTTTCCCTACTCTGCGCAGTGGGCCTGGATTTGGGGACTATGGTTCCTTTCCGGTGACCGTGGAGGCTAATTCTCACATATTCTTTCTTTCTATTACAAGCTGTCTGGAGCTTCTGAATTAGCCCTGTTCAGTCACCCTTCACTTCACACACATCAACAAAGGGTCTAATAAAATACTCTGAAACTCCATTCATGCTGTGATCGAGACGCAATTGTTCATTACAAATGCTAAAAACAGTCATTGATACTGTACAAAAGTAAGATCGGGGCATGTTTTAAAATATTTTTGGAAAAAACAAAGTGTTTTAAAAAACCAATGTGATGTGGTTTCTGTTATTTTTTACTCTATACGAAATTAAAACAATTGAAAATTATTACAATTTTTGAAATATTCCAATTGGACACAAGGATTATAATTTTTGTCCTATTCGAAATATTTTACATGTTTGAAAACATACACAGGTCAGTTTAGATGTGTACACTAGGGATGGGTCGTCGACGTATTTACCGTCGACGAAACGAGACCGTCCACGTCCATCCATCGACGAGACGATCAACTAATTGAATTCGTCAACTAGTTGAACGTAAAAATACTTTACATTTGAGATCAACTAGTTGAATTCGTCAACTAGTTGACGCGTCAACTTCGTTACGCGGACGTCGCGGACGTTCTATGTAAACATCGGGACGATGGTCAACTGTCTACGGTACAACGCGACGCTTCTCAACGGCTCAACCGTTGGCTATTTTTATGACGTTAATTTTTAAAATTTAAAGAAGTTCGAAGGAATATAGCTTCTGGGAAAGTAAAACCGCTACTTGTGCTTATATGTAAAAATAAATATTTTATTATTTATTTGTTTACGCACATTATAGGCTTTTACATATTGTTTTATATACTTCTTTCTATATATAACAAAGAAAGAAATAGGTATACACAGCAATATCAGGTGTTAGCAGTAAAATATAAACTACATATATAAGCAGTGAAAGTATTGGGTATAAGCATTAAAATGTGAGTAAATAAAATGGAAGGAAACAATGATTTTGCGTAATAAAGGCACCAGTTATGAGGTGCGGTAAAAAATACTTTACATTTATTTATTATCTATAAATTTATAAATAAATACATAATTTAAAAATACTTTACATTTGAGATGTTATATAGAAATTTATTGAAGAATACATCTTTCAAAGTCAGGCTTTCACTTTGTGGTGACATTATTAATAAATAAATATATCTGTATTATTTGTCAACTTTAGTTTAAGGCTCAATCTGAGAAAAGGAACGTTGTTCCCGAAACATGTAAAAAACCAATAAAAAGTGGTGTAAACAAAATTATAATAGATTTATTTTTTTATCTATAAAGTTGAAAATAGGGAATTTTTAATAAAAATTAATTAAACCTAAATTCAAGATTATATAACATATATAAAAATTAATGTTGGACTCCTGAATAAGGACCATAGTTAGGTATAGAAAATTTTATTCCCTACTAGTTTGTTTATCATTTATATGCTAAAGTTGAAAAGTAAGGAAATAACACAATAATTAAATTTTAGCATCCCTTTTCAGGTAGATATAAGAAGTCGAGATCGATCGAATAAAATATTGATTTTAGAAAAATATCTAGCCGGCCTGTTAATTAATAATAGTTCAATAAAAAATAAAATAATTAAACAGAATTGTTTTATTTTATACAGCGTAAAATTGGGAATTCACCGAATCGTCGCACGTGACATCACAAAAAATCAAGTAAAAAAATAATAGATAATAGCTTATTAAGCCTATCTCGCCCTACGCATGTATTCAAATTTCAAATCTCTAGTCATAGTTCGTGTACACAGATCTGCACTCTATGGTAGTGTACTTTAGAGTTGAAATGAAATTACCCGTCGAGCCGTCTATGGCATCTACAAATCGACAGCGAGAGATGAGAGAGAAATAAACGGAGACGTTTTGTCTTGCTCTCGCTCGTTGCTTTGCATTGCGTTAAATCTCGAATCGTCCACCGACCACGGCGTCCGCTGTCCACCGTCTACGAATTCAACTAGTCCATGCGATAAACGTAAACGGTCGACGCGTCGATGCAATGTCAACGGTTGATTTCAACTAGTCCGTCCATTCAACGCCCATCCCTAGTGTACACATATTACCTTTACTTGCTATGCATTCTTTTTTTGCTTTTCGCCACATTGCATTTGACAGATGGCTATGTATTTTTGAATTTGAAGTCGGGTGTTTGAAATCATTTTCTGATTTTTTCTTGCGGAGTTAATCCGGGTTATTTTTTCCCCACCGCCCTAAATAATCATGTGCCTGCTATAATAATAATATTAATGCGACACACATTCTGCATTTGTATTATTTTTCAATGAATAAAAAAGTATCTAGGTACATTATAATAAAATAAAGATCATCATTTGGAATTGAAAAATATCATTTATCTTTCTTAATTATATGATACATTTGTTTTATAAATAAGATTATTTTATCATCTGTCAGTTGAATGGTTCCACATGGGCGCACTCAAAATTTGAAAATGATAAAAATAATGCTTCTTATTTAAACTTATCCTCACAGTAAAATACAGTTGGATTTGTCTCACAAATTTTGTAAAATTATGCATCTTTGCAAAGATAAACTTCAAGCCAATCGAAAATGTACATTAAAAAAGGCAAATCGTATAATTTGAATTAGCAACAGTAGAATGGAGAGCTATTAGGAAGTTGTCTACCACTGTTTGAGGAATTATTATTTTACGTAAGGACAACGCAAATAATGTTAAGTTAAGAAAAATTATGCTTTACCGTGAATTCTTCACAACACAAAGATAATTTTACAATTTGTTTTAACAATTTACTATCCCTTTGCTCAGCTCCATGGAGAATGCATTTTTGTGGAAATTATCTTAAAAGTGATTTTGTATTCCATTAAACTTAAATCGCTAAAATGCATATATTCATTAGTTGGATCAATAGTTGAAGGAATATTTCACGTCGAGAGTGGAACGTAAATGTTGGAATATTTCTAGCGCTGTATGGCTTATTCGTCGGCCTTGTCTGGTGGCGGCCCGCAAGGTTGCAGCATATTCTCCATCAGGTTAAACCGAATGCGAGCTTTGGCTTCATTTTCGCAGATAGCTAGAAAATTGAGCAGATCCGGGTGGCCGAGGTAACTGGAGTAGGAGTCACGATGCTGGTTGGTCAACCACTCATATTTGGTGGTGTCGGCGTGGCCAGTGCCGATATACTTGCTCTGCAAGTGCTCCAGCTGGCTGTGGATGTTGTAGCGCTCGCCCATTGTTGATCTATGAACAGGTAATTAGATCAAAATCAATTCCAAAAAGTGAGTCTGGCAAACTGTCAACTTACAAGTGGGATTCTATTTTCAATGATTTATGGTTTGTGGACATGCTGAAGAGTGAAAAATCCCACACTAAACATTACATCTGAAAATAGTGATATTTTAAGCTTTATTTTAACCGGTTATTTTTGGTACAGTTATTTGGGATATATATCAGATTGTATCAATGATTGAAAACTAAGATACAATTGTTGTTTAGTACCGATGGTTGCCCGTCGAATTGCAAAAAATCCATTGCCAATCATCAATGCAATCAGATAAAAATCTCAAATAACGGTTAGTGTGTCACCTGATCTGATGACTGATGAAAACCCAAAATGTTCGCCGGACTAAAATGTAGAAATTTTTTTTTATTCCGATTTTTTCGAGGGCACCTTAAGTTGACTGTTATTAGTACAAATACATAAGGCACTTCTATTGATCTCACTTGTGCGTAAATGATTATAAAACAACTTTACATCCTCTTAATATTAGAATCTATAAAATTACAAAGCATTGAAAAGTAAACCCTAACAAATTAAATAATATTTTAAGTAGCAAAACGCCAATTAAAACCTACATACACATCGATAAAAAATTGTTCGAGGTTAAATAGCATTTGACGAATTTATATTCCTGCGGCTCCGTCAAATTTTCAAAAAGTCAAAGCGGAATAATAATTTTATTTAAATATTTACTTACTGTGTTAGTCACAACCCTTTGTTAATATAAAGAATAAATAGAATTTCTAAAAGAGGCAGTCGGTTATTTTGTTTTGACACTTTGGATGGAAACCATAGAAAAGAGACCACAGAATATAGACCAAAAAAAAGAGACAATGGAAACGCGAAACGCAGCAGGCAGCATAGAAAAGAGAAGGGTCACCTGAGATAATTTTAATAATCATCTCTTTAATCTATGTCTTTTGATTTTATCCATAGAATGAGAGAACTAAATGCTGCCTATATTTTTCTTTTCTATGATGCTGCGCGGTATTTGGCGGTAATCGAAAATGTAATCAATGAAAACTACAATAAAATGGAAATCGCAGAGTTGCATTGAAATAAAATACGCATATTGAAGCATGAAAACTTATTTCAAATGTACAGAATGCACGATCAAAACATCCTAAAGAGGTTTGCATGACGTGCATTATATGCGCAGATGACGGAATTGGTAGGACGGATACGGATATTTCCTCGCAACTTGAAGCACGAATTTTAAAAATATCGAAACAAGTAATAGTGCTCCAACGGCCAAATTTTAATTGACACTTCTGAATACAGAGCTATTAATTAAATTCGATTTTTTAAAAGTCATCCAATAAACGACTTTTAAATTATTTGTTAAAATAATACCATTGTCTACAATCCTTCATATCTAAATACACAATTTGTTTAATCAATAATTTGAATCCATCTTTTATTGACAAGCTATTCAAATGGAAATTCAAAAAATAAACACTGCTGCAGATTTGAGCAGCAAATCTACATTAAAAATCAGACCTACCAAAGTTACCCATATTTACTTGAATGATAAATTTTTAAAGAACATTGTAAGTGATAACTTTCTGGTAGCTTGTAAAA
This sequence comes from Agrypnia vestita, assembly GCA_016648135.1. Taxonomy (NCBI): domain Eukaryota; kingdom Metazoa; phylum Arthropoda; class Insecta; order Trichoptera; family Phryganeidae; genus Agrypnia; species Agrypnia vestita. Next base: position 146,262 of record JADDOH010000195.1, read on the forward strand.
TGATTTTTAATGGCCTTTTGTTAGCTATTTAATGTTGTTTTCAGCCGAAGTTCACAGAGCCAAAGAATATCCTGGTGGTATATTTGCACAACAATTATATAGAAAAGCTTGAGAACTTAGAGATACTCTACAATCTCACTCATTTGTACCTCCAGTGGAACAAGTTAACTACTATTGAAAATTTAGAATGTCTCAGGAATTTGAAGAAGCTGTACTTAGGTTATAATAATATAACCGTTCTGGAGAAGTTGGAAGGATTGAAGAAACTAAAGGAGTTGCACATAGAGAGGCAGAATGTTGACACGGGAGAGATTCTTTGTTTCGATCCTCGGTGCCTCCAAGCTCTAGGAGTAAGTTGGCAGCTTGTGCCTCTTATACATTTCAATGTCACAAAGTACATATCCCAATTATAATAATTTCGTTGTCTGTCTGTCTGTGTAACTTCGTGTACCGTCATTTCTGACGGGTTACAGCTAGTATACAATATTTATACACAAAGTGTACATATAATTTTAAATACTTGGTATTTCAGATTATTCATAGATTATTTCAAAGTTATTATTGTTGCACAACATTGTAATTTTCAATTTGTAACAAAGAAATATCATTGAAATTTTTAATCTTAAGTGCAAAATTACAAATATTAAAAAATCTATTGTGGAGAGTAATATTTTTTCTTCTATTTAAACAGTCTTGAATAACCTGTATTTAATCAAACAAAACATTTGTTGTCTGTCCGTATCTTTGTGTAACATTGGTAATTTCGTTTGAATTCACGGCTAAAAGAAAACTAATTAAACGGCCGGAGATGGAGCTTGATCCCGGGCCAGCATATACAACCGTTTTTTATTATTTGTGAATAGAGCTTCAAATATGAATACTTATATAAATTACTTTATTCCTAAACATAAATTTTGCTGTGTTGAATTACTGGAATTTTCTTTTTGTATTAGTCAAAGCTTTTTGAAAAGAATGTGTTCATGGATCCAATTCTAATAAGTCAATCGATAAATCAAATAAACAAAAAAAAGTGTAAAATCAATCTTCTGTTATTTCTTAAATACATGTACATATATATCTTCATTAAAATTCAAATGCTTATAAAAATGTATAATGTTTTAGCCGAGGCTCAGTGTCTTGAACATCATGGGGAATCAACTCGCAGACCTGGACGAGATATCCTTACTGCACAATTTGTCCACGCTGAATGCCCGCAATAATAACTTTCAGAGCTTCGAGGCTATCGCCGACAGCCTCTCCAAGCTGACGAACCTCAAGGAGGTGGACTTCACGGGAAACCCCATGTGCAGCAAGCATCGCTACAAGGAAACCGTGATTGCCAAGTGCTTCAAACTTGGTGAGATATTTTAACGACGGGGTTAATCATTTACAGGGTTATTTGGAAAACATTAATAACCTCGCAGGACTATATTCCTGCCTTGATTATGAGTCAAAAATGTTCAAGTTATCATGACTCCATATCGATAGTTATGGAGTTATGTAATATCAAAGTTTGCATTTTTTTTTCAATATTTCTGACTTATTTTTTACAAAACGTTGAACTATTATTACAGTAACTAATCCTTTTACGAAAAATTCTTTCTTTTCAATACAGGTTAAATAAAATGATAAACACCCTGCAGGAATTCTTATTGGAATGTTTTCCAATTGGAATTAGAAGGTTTTTATTATTTTATTTGACTTGTATTTAAGGGAATGAATTTTTCATATTCGATATAAGCTACTGTGGTGATAGCCCAATGTTTTACAAAAAAAAATCAGAAATATTGAAAAAAAACTTCAAATTTTGATGTCACGTATCTCCATAACTATTGATATTAGGTCATGGTTGTTTGAACATTTTCGACTCATAATCAAGGCAGGAATATAGTTCTGCGAGATTATTAATATTTTCCAAATAAACCTGTATATATACACAAGAATTTACAGTATTCAGTTGGCGTAGACGGAGAGTACAAAATGCCAATAAAACAGCACAAAACAAGGCAATGCATATAATATTGAAATTTAATAGACGGACAAAAATAACAAAAATGTTCCATGAAAATTTGAAATAGTAAATCAAAGAACAAAATATTTTTTTATTTTATTTTTTATTTTTTTATTTATTAGAGGCAGTAACAGGATAATAGGTACATGATACTCTGATAATAAACATTATAGTGAAGACTATGCCCATTATCCCAATTACAAGTGTCTTCGGCATGCTCTAGTAACATATATTTTTGCAATTAATTATATTTTACATGTACATTTATGTGTATTGTATATTTTGTGTTTGAATGTTGTGCGATTAGTATTTAATGAATGATTGATTTAATGGATCTATAGTTTTATCTTATTATTTGATTTACTGATTCAAACCTTTGTGATCTAGATCTGAATAGAAGGAATGCCCAGCTACATATTTTTGTAATTTATTATGCATTGTTGTTTTTGCAGAATCAATCGACGGCCAGTGTGTGCCAGACCCGACTCGTGTGTTCCTCAAGCGCTTCGATGAAGAGAGGTCCAGCAGGCTCAGTCTGCAGGCCGCGGCAGCTGATCGCTCCGATCACTCGCTGGACTCGCTCTTCAGCACCAAGAGCGAGTCGCCCAACACCCACCTGGAGCAGGTGGAAGCCAAGAGACTGGCTGCGGCCAAGGCCAGAGAACTCCGATGTACGGTGCCATGTTTCGTTACAAATATCTATTTATTTTATATCGAACTATACAAATGTTTAATAGTATTCCTGTGATCCAGTATAATTACTTCCTTTCTTTTAACTCGTGGCGCCTGCTTGCTTGCTTGACGAGAAAACTTTGGATCGATTTTTTAAACCTTTTCCTGTGATCCAATCGAGCTGAAACTTTGCAAGCAGACTCGTGGCGACAATCAAGAAGATCTATCAAATTTTTGTTAAAAAAATAATAATAATTATAGTATAATTCTGGATTTTTCAAATTTTTAATGGTTTTTTCATACAATGCAGTAAGTTGTATGGAGATTCCGACGCATATGGTAGATACGAAACCCGAAAATGAAAACTTGATTTTTATGGGTTACTTTTTTACTCTCTTTATATTAACTCGTGGCATCTGCTTGCTTGCCGTCGAAAAAACTTTGGATCAATTTTTAATACTTTTCCCGTGATCCAATCGAACTGAAACTTTGCAAGCAGTCTCGTGGCGACGATCAAGAAGATCTATCAAATTTTCGTTAAAAAATAGTAATAATTATAGTATAATTTTGGATTTATGAAATTTTTAATGGTTTTTTCATACAAGTTGTATGGAGATTCCGACGCATACGGTAGACACGAAACCCGAAAATGAGAAAGGGAGTGTTGTAAGAACTTGTTTTTTATGGGTTACTTTTTTATCCTAATATTTGTCTGATATCCCTACAGTGAAGCAACTGGACTGTTCCAGCGGCCAGATCCCGCGCTGTTTTTGGAGAAACAAGGCCAGCGAGCGTCCCAGAAACTTGGAAGATAAACAGTCAGAACCTGTCTACGATCTATTTGGAAAAACTAGCGAAGTTTGGCCGTAGTTTGTAGTGCACCTACCCAGTATTTTTGATGCATTTTATGAAAATATATTAAATTCCTTGAATTTTTTTATTTATTCATTATATTAATAATACCAAGTGATAACTGTGAGTAGTTGGAGGGGTTAAATTGATTACCAGGGGATGAAAAACCAAGGGTCTTGGAATAGGTATCGGAGTCGTTGATTTATAGTATCTAAGCAATGTCAGACTCGTCAAAAATCGGCGACTCGGACTCTTTTTTCAAAAAATTATGACCCGATTCAATTAATCAATTGCGCGTCTGTCATGGGTTATATATGGGGAATAAATATGTATGCTTCAGAAGTTTGGGGCGAAAGTGATATGTATCACCAATAGTGGATGTGTACAGGGTTATTTGGAAAACATTAATAACCTCGCAGGACTATATTCTAGCAGCCATGACCTAATATCAATAGTTATGGAGATGTGCGACATCAAAGTTTGCATTTTTTTTCAATATTTCTGACTTATTTTTTTTTGTAAAACGTTGGACTATCATTACAGTAACTTATATTAAATATGAAAAATTCATACACTTTAATACAAGTCAAGTAAAATAATAAAAACCTTCAAATTCCATTTGGAAAATTTTCAGGGTTTTTATCATTTTATTTGGCTTGTATTGAAATGAATGAATTTTTCGTAATCAATATTGTTATTGCACTGTACTGTACTGTAAGTTACTGTACTGTAGTGCAATGTTTTACAAAAAATAAGTCATAAATATTGAAAAAAAAATGCAAACTTTGATGTCGCATATCTCTATAACTATTGATATTAGGTCATGATAGCTTGAACATTTTATAGTCCTGCGAGGATGTTTATGTTAATGTTTTCCAAATAATCCTGTGTATGCGGGCAGTATTCTTTCAAAATTATATTGCATTCTCTCGCTCTCGTGCAAGCAGCTGAGTTGATCATTGCTTTACTGATCTAAGGCGACCCTGAAATGTGCTTTTTTAGAAAATTGTTTGTTGAAAATAAATTTAAAGAATGGCTCAGAGGGTGGCTTTGATATGACACTGTTGCCGTTCGGAGTCACCGTTGACCATGAGTACCTACCTCAGGGAGTAGTATAAGTGCCTACCACCGGAACAGCCGAATCTTGGATGGGGTCGGGTGTTGATCGAAGTAATAAATTCGCCAAGTCCGGGGTGCGAAAGGCACTTCCCGCTCTGGCTACATTCGCATTAAAATCTATTTTATTTTCTATCCTTCTGACATCAAGCGAGAATCCGATCCATCCGAGCCATCCCCTACTAAATTACAGTCTTTGTCCCATGCGCAACACTAAAAAATAAATCCCTCGGATTCAGAGCCAGTCTGTAACGTAAAGTCGGAGTGGGTATTGTAGGTAGTTGGTAGATTACAAAATGACTCTACAGTCTAGACCTGTTCATTAAAAGAAAAACAGAAGACTTGGTAGCGTAATAAGGGGTGAACTGGCATTGCATATTCTTAACACGAAGTTTTTCTGTTTAGTATGTGCCAAGTACACTCAGTGGAGGTTGAACGATCTTGTTAGAACCGTGGTGTGGTTGATAGATTTTGATCCAGTGATACTACCACAGTCACATAGCATCTATAGAAAGGCGCTAAGATATATATTATAGCTGTGATATGGAGTTTCATGATAATTAGTTGCTACAAATCTAAAAAAATACCCAATGTGCTAGAAATCTTTAGGAGTCATAGAAAGAAAATAGTTGTAAAAAAGAACATATTAAATTTATATAAGGTAGTCCATGGCCGGCAGGCCTCGTAGTCCTGTAGGAATGACACTGGCTTCCCATACCGAGGGTTCCGGGTTCAATTCCCAGGGAGGTCATTAATACACGTGTGTGATCAACTCAAGCCTGGAGTGTTTTTGCGACGTGTTTCGCTGCAGTAATTGGGCCCCATGGCTGTTGTAGCTTAGCAAAAAAAAAAATACTTGCCACTAAACTGCCGAGATACTACAAGAAATGTATATTTAACTATGTAAAGTTGTGCATCTTTGAACCAAAAATAAATAATAATGTAAGATTAATAAATTACAATTCAATGTGAAACAATTTTTTTTTTAATTGTTTAGAAATTTTAAATGCTTTTCATCACTGTGGATCATCATCATTAAATGTGGACACAGCAAACATAGAGATAAAAAGTAAAGGCTAAAATATACATAAGAAAGAACAGAAAAAAGTGATTTTATAGAGTGAGCTTGAACGGAGTGAGATTGAATAAAGAGACTAAATAGCTAATTTCGCAATTTTGGTAATAGTTCTCTTGTATTCATGGTGATTATTACAAATGATTATGATTGTGAATTACTAGCTGTAACCCGTCAAAAATGACGGTACTTTTACATGTTGGTTCCTAAGGAATAAGTATGTATTTATTTTATTTAAAAAAAAAATTGTGAAAAAAATTTTGGAAAAAAAATTAAAAAAAAAAAAATTTCAAAAAAAAATTATTATGAAAATGTAAGTAGATTCCTAAGGAATAAGTATTGTTTAATTTTAAAAAATCAAAGAAAAATTACTATAAATAAGTTACGGACATTACACGAAGATATGGCGGACGGATGGACAACGAATTATTATAATTGGGATTATACATTCCTGTGTGCTACAAATTATAATATCTTTACAAGTAGGCTCTATGAAATCGAACGTAGCGCTACTACGACATTTAAAGCTATAAAACCTAGGTTCTACGAATTTAAAAACGAATGTAAGCGCGAGTCGTACGTAATATTTATGTAAGTATTTGCCAAGAAATGTAATGCAATGTCCAGAACTACAAAACGTAACGAAAGTAAGATTATGTTTTGTAGCTATCACAATGAATCGCAGAGGCTACGATGTGCTACGATTCGTAGTGACTACGAAATGAAGACGGTAAAATCGTAGATATAAACTCTGTAATACAATTAAACGAATAAATATTTTTACGCAATGTAAAATAAACTGTCAAGATAAATTATTCATATACCCGTACAACTACTACACTAACTAAATAATTTATCCACGCATACATATTTTCGCCATTTACAAATATAAACATCACGTTGATGACAACTACTGACAAAACACTCGCACAACGTAGATAAAATCGATTCCGATACCAGAAACCGCTATGCGGTAGAAAATGACACACAAATTCAACTCGTATAACGCTGACAATAGGTCGCAGTTTCCTTTGCAAATTGGAAACGGGGAAATTTATAGGAATGCACTATTTTCTTTCATCCCCGTATAATTTTCATCTAGGGGTTGGTAGCGAGCGCAGACGTCACTCCGCGGCGGAATGTACATTCTTCAGAAATTTGCTTGTTTATTCGAGACAATGCGTCAATTTTTAAGATATCATCGATATTTTTATGTTTAAAACGTGTTTAAATGTGAAATGTTTTGAAAATCTGCAAAATGTGAGACGAAATACCTACCGGCTGTCAAAGTCTGCAAGAGCTGTCAATTTTTCCGTTAATCTTAAATAAATAATTAAAAGTGTTTAAAAATAGTGACACTCGATAATGAAGTGATGTAATGGATAGTTCTCGACCGTAATTACAATTGAAATCAAATGGAAACAGGTTCCGAAATATTATTTGATGATGATAATCATTGTTGCGAATTTGACAGACGGACAAAAACATTGTCTGGAAAAACGGTGATGTTTTTCTCAATCTTTCCCTGGGAAACTGAAGATTTATAAAGTAAACTGTGATATCATCTGTAGCGATCCCGACTCAACAAAATAAAATGCCTAAACGAATAGGATTTCATGTCATTTACGCCACAAGTAAGTCGTATCCCTACCTGCAATTATTTATTGTCTCCAAGGGGTAAGCAGAGGAGATACAGATTCCTCTCCGATATATTTTGCGACATCTTCGCACATTTTGAGGGATGCTTGCATTTCTTATATTTAGATTTTACGAATTGTATGGCCTGCCAGCCTTATTAAATCTATCACTTGGTCTTTTATTTTGTAACATACAGCTAAGTTATATACATTTTTAGCCTAGAAATTGAACACATTACAATACATAGGTAGGTACTGATAAATAATTCAATTTAAAAAAATAGTGAGTAGCATTGCATGTCATGTGGTAAAGCCTGATTTTCCCAATACTGGTGTTATATTGTATTTGCTAGGTCAATTAGCAATATATGGTTCTATATTGATAATCATATTTTGTAAAGCTCATATTTTTTCCCTTTTAGAGTTGTATTTTAATATTTAAATTTATTTGAAAAAAAAACAATATCACATTTAAAACAGTCTAAGGAAAATTTATATATGTATTTAGATAAATTAATGATTGGCAGTATATTATTTACATTAATAAGCAATTGCAGTTTTTGGTCGTGTGCTCTTTCATTTAATAAAAATCTTTTAAGAATCTAAGATATAATTATTACACACTAGCTGTCCTGGATTCAGATTTAGTTATATTTAAAAAGGCAAATTGGGGGGTGCACACTCTAAGAGCGGGTTGTTCCATCAGAGTTAAAAAATTTAAATTTATACATTCCACCAATCAAACAACCCATTTTTGCAAAAATGTATACTTTCTTTTTAATTTTTACTATTACTTCTGATCAAACAACTGGCATAAGGAGTAACAGTATGTGCAAAATCTGGTCCAGGCAGGGAGTGGGGTGGAGTGTCTATATTTTCCTCGGGGACCTAGAGTGCAACTGAGCAAAATTTGGAAAAGATAGCATTCAATAAAATACATATTTATATGAGGGGGTGGCCAGAGGGAGAGTGCCTGTATTATAAGGAGAAACTACATAAAATTTAAAATAAAATACAAGTCACTTTGTTCTGACCACTTTATTAGACATACAATCTACACGTTTCGAGAACGATGTTCTCTTTTTCAGGATTGTTTGTGTACTAAAATTGAAAAAGATAAACCATACAAGTGTGTTATGGTGAAGGGGATGGTGAGGGGAAGGGGGAATCGAAGGTGTTAATTACGGAATGTCATCCGAAGGGGATGGAATCTTAAGTGGAAAAATATTCAACAGTGGGTTGTGCACAAATTTTGTCTGGTTATTTGTTAAATTTGTGCACAACCCACTATTGAATATTTTTCCACTTAAGATTCCTTCAGACGACACAATAAACACCTCCGATCCCCCCCTCCCCTCACCATCCCCTTCACCGTAACACACTTGCACAGTTTATCTTTTTCAATTTTAGTACACAAACAGAAGAGAACATTGTTCTCGAAACACATAGATTGTATATCTAATAAAGTGGTGAAAACAAAGTGATTTGTGTTTTATTTTAATAATAATGCCACCACAAAGTTCAAATCTTCATTCAGAAGAAGAAATATTCTTCAAACAATTAACATAAAATTTGTTTTAGATCGGTCAACGTGTGTAGGATATGAGTATAGAGAACAGATAATAAAATGAATAAGTAAATCGTTTTAATGGTGTAGTTTTGTGATTTTGTAAATCTAAACAAACCTATGAGACTATCCAAGTGATGTCTACAATGGCCCATCTGTTCATAAAAAACTATTGGCCATCAAATAATAAATCTGCCGTGTAGTAAAATGGTCAATGCTTCCCAGGTGAGGACCCCGCGCACTTGGGGAGCGAACTGGGCTGGGCGGGCCCCACTAGCCGGGGTTGGCGGTCGGCCGCCGGTGCCCGCGGTCCCCACGACCTGGTGCTGCAGCTGGAGGCTCGCGTGGCCATTACCAGAGTGCAACTGCTGGCCCATCAGACTCTTATTCGTATGTATTACTATTGTTCATCACAAGAATATGTATCCATATAAATTGAGTGCAATTATGCGAAAGCAGCCAGCCACGAAAAGTCAAACTGAGATAGAAGCACTTTAGTATAAAAATGGAATAATCAAATAATATATAAATGCCAATTTTTAACAACTGTAAAGTGGGTTTATGCATAGATTTTTAGAAATTTTGATGTTTTTTCGTCTATCTGATCCTATTATGCCAAATATTCATTCTGCAGAAAACAGCCAGAGTTACTTATCTATAATGAATATCTAATAATTAAATTTATATTTGTATGGGATTTTTATTATCACCATGTAATTATATATATTTTTAAACTATATAATAATACTGAATATATAACTAAATAATATATAGGTAATACTTTTCATTAGGGATGGGCGTTGAATGGACGGACTAGTTGAAATCAACCGTTGACGTTGCATCGACGCGTCGACCGTTTACGTTTATCGCATGGACTAGTTGAATTCGTAGACGGTGGACAGCGGACGCCGTGGTCGGTGGACGATTCGAGATTAAACGCAATGCAAAGCAACGAGTGAGAGCAAGACAAAACGTCTCCGTTTATTTCTCTGTCATCTCTCGCTGTCGACTTGTAGATGCCATAGACGTCATAGACGGCTCGACGGGTAATTTCATTTCAACTCTAAAGTACACTACCATAGAGTGCAGATCTGTGTACACGAACTATGACTAGAGATTTGAAATTTGAATACATGCGTAGCGCGAGATAGGCTTAATAAGCTATTATCTATTATTTTTTACTTGATTTTTTGTGATGTCACGTGCGACGATTCGGTGAATTCCCAATTTTACGCCGTATAAAATAAAACAATTCTGTTTAATTATTTTATTTTTTATTGAACTATTATTAATTAATCGGCCGGCTAGATATTTTTCTAAAATCAATATTTTATTCGATCGATCTCGACTTCTTATATATTTACCTGAAAAGGGATGCTAAAATTTAATTATTGTGTTATTTCCTTACTTTTCAACTTTAGCATATAAATGATAAACAAACTTGTAGGGAATAAAAATTTCTATACCTAACTATGGTCCTTATTCAGGAGTCCAACATTAATTGTTGTATATGTAATACAATCTTGAATTTAGGTTTAATTAATTTTTATTATAAATTCCCTATTTTCAACTTTATAGATAAAAAAATAAATCTATTATAATTTTGTTTAAACCACTTTTTTTTGTTTTTTGGTTTTTTACATATTTCGGGAACAATGTTCCTTTTCTCAAATTGAGCCATAAACTAAAGTTGACAAATAATACAGATATATTTATTTATTAATAATGTCACCACAAAGTGAAAGTCTGACTTTGAAAGATGTATTCTTCAATAAATTTCTAGATAAAATCTCAAATGTAAAGTATTTTTAAATTATGTATTTATTTATAAATTTATAGATAATAAATAAATGTAAAGGTTTTTATAATTTTATTTAACTTGTATTGAAACGAATGAATTTTTCGTAATCGATTTGAGTTAGTGTAGTGATAGTCCAACGTTTTACAAAAAAATAATACTCATAATCAAGGCAGGAATATAGTCCTGCTAGGTTATTATTGTTTTCCAAATAACCCTGTACACATGTAATAATGTGTATCTAATATATTTTTTTATACACACATTGATTTGTACTTTATATTTTTAATTTTTATACTCATATTTTAATGCTTATACCCGATACTTTCACTGCTTATATATGTAGTTTATATTTATATTTTACTGCTTACACCTGATATTGTTGTGTATACCTACTTCTTTCTTTATTATATATAGAAAGAAGTATATAAAACAATATGTAAAAGCCTATAATGTGCGTAAACAAATAAATAATAAAATATTTCTTTTTACATATAAGCACAAGTAGCGGTTTTACTTTCCCCGAAACTATATTCCTTCGAACTTCTTTAAATTTTAAAAATTAACGTAATAAAAATAACCAACGGTTGTGCCGTCGAGCAGCGTCGCGTCAAACCGTAGACAGTTGACTATCGTCCCGATGTTTAGATAAACGTCCGCGTAACGAAGTTGACGCGTCAACTAGTTGACGAATTCAACTAGTTGATCGTCTCGTCGATGGATGGACGTGGACGGTCTCGTTTCGTCGACGGTAAATACGTCGACGACCCATCCCTACTTTTCATAACATACATATAGATATTATCTATTTTATATTCATTTTAGGAATTTTTTATAATCATCTACCAGAGACTCTGAAAGTTATACTGTATAACTCTGGTTAATATGTTTTAAGGAATACCAAAAGTGTTTTAAGTGATGTGGGCGCTTCTGCAGATTTTAAAATATCGTTTTCACGATCAATAAATATTTCGGAAGGCAATTACTGTGAATTTTTGTATGAAAGCAGCTTGGCTGGTTTTAATAGAATATATAATTGACCTTACTCCTTCCGATAACATCAATATCTCATTTTTATCAAAATTGTGGCCTGGCGCTTTTCTGCATAACTACGTTCAGTTGCAGTACGAAAATGAAATATGTTATACTTACTTAGTGGCTTAGGCCCGGTTGTTTCAAGTTCGATCAAAGTGAGTGGTCGATTAAAGCATAGATTTTTACAAAAATGGATCGTCTGTTTGGTGGAGAACGTAAAAATCTATGCTTTAAAAGAACGCTTACTTTAATCCAACTTGAAACAACCGGCCCTTTGTGGCCTGACCTATTTAGACTTGGTTAGCACTTCAAGAGTTATCTTGGGCACTTATGATAAGAGTATACATGTACATATTTCACATGTGATTAGTTTGATGAATGTATGTGTGTGATAATTTTCTCGGTGATTGCAATATATATATCTGTAAGTATAGTTAATTACCAATCAAATTTCAGCTGAGCGGATCGAGCTTCTAGTCCACGATTCAGCAGGCTCTGGCGGAGCTCCCCGCACCCCCAGCAGTCCCCAATACTGCGCCACCGGCTGGGTAGGCCTGGCCCCGCCGACCTCGAGCCCCGACGTAGACAGTGCCACCCAGCAGGGAGTAGATGGAACGGCCAAGTCCAGGGAACTCAGAACGGCTTCATTACCCAAGATACCGGCTACGTATCTTCGATTGAGGTTGTCGGAGCCATACAAGTGTGAGGAGAATAAACATAATCAGGTTTGTGATTTATCTGACTATGATTGAATATATTTTTTCTCGTTTGTTCTGATATCATAGTTTTTTTTAAATAATACTACATTATGCTTTTAGACTCTGCGGAGCAACATTGATAAACACATTGATTGTGGATGACTTCTGCTGTTTGAATTGTACAAATTTGCTACTAAATATTTCCAAGTGCCAATCTATTAGTTTTACAAAAAAAAAGATTCCTATTAAATTCACCTACAAAATTAATGATGTAAACCTTGTATCAGTTGAGGAGATAACTGATCTGGGAGTAATTTTTGACACTAAATTATCATTCATTCCCCACATTGACTTGATAACTAATAAAGGTCTCAAAATGTTGGGATTTGTTTTAAGAACTGCACAAAACTTTACAGACCTGCGCACTTATAAAGTCCTCTACACTTCTCTTGTCAGACCTCAGGTTGAATATAACTCCATCATTTGGTCGCCTCACTATGCTAATCATTCAACGGCAGTTGAACGAATCCAAAAAAATTCTTAAGATTTATTATTTACAAATTAAATATACGCTTGGAAGATATCAATTATGAATATCTCCTTAGATATTTACAACTTTTAAACTTGTCTGTGAGACGTACTGTAACAGACCTAATATTTCTTTATAGGATCGTAAATAGCATGATTGATTGCCCCCAGATTATTAGTCTGATCGACTTATATGCCCCATCGAGGTCATCAAGACACAGTACATTGTTCTATTATAGTGGAAATGTCAGAACTGATGCATTAGCAAACTTTGTAATTCCCAGATTACACTCATTAGGGAATGTACATACAGAGGCGGCTGACATTTTTGCTGATAATATAACTGTGTTTAGGACAAAGCTGATACAATTCTTTACATCTCAATGAAATGGAAATGGATAATAATTTTTTCTGAATTATTATTTTACCTTTTAACTATTATTATTTGTACCTTTTATCTGTATTATTATTTTATCTGTCTTATGATATTTCCTTTTAATTTTTTTTTTTTTTTAAATAGAGATGCGAACACAGAATACGTGTCACATCAATATTCTTACTATTTTCAAACTAAGCTAAACGCTTGTGCTATGAAAAACTTGCTGATCTGGAGTGAGGTTCGAACCAGTGACGTTTGGATCACGAGGCGAGAGTCCTAACCACAAGACCAACAAGCTACTCTATAAATAATATAGCTCAGAACATTGTTTTAAAATTTACAGGTGGCACTAATGGGTGTGAATGTATTTGGCATCGCCCTGGACGTCGAGGGCGCAGAGGTGGCCAGTCCATCTCTAGTGGAGAGCTACTCCCCGTACGATGACCTGGCCTTCATCATGTATGTGGACCCGGAGATAGCGCAGATCATCCGGCGGCTTGAGGAGAAGAAGCACGAAGCCATACTGGGTAGCCAACCATTTCGGCTAAATTTAACCCGATGATAGGATACGCATAATACATTTTTATGTGGCTCTGTCCTATTAAGAATTCCAAATAAACCACACACCATTTCAGAGAACTCAGTGTGAAAGTGAACAGCTGTAATGTGCTACTTTCAGGAATTAAAACTATTCTATCTTTAATCCAGTCCTTGACTCGGGTATCTCACAACCTGTGTCAAACATGTGCCATGCATGTGCTACACAAATGTTACTTGCGTGCCTCAACTGTCCCCTTTTCCCTATAATATTTATTTTTTCATTCAAGGCCAGGCTAAGTTCCTTAATTTAATTAACGTGTGATAATATTTCCCTTCCCGATATCTTAACACTTTGAATTTATGCAATTTTAAATTAAGCATTAAATGCTTCACCTTATCTTGTAAGAATTTGATCAGAATAAAGGATCCTGATCATATAAGTAATCGTAAGTGTTGTTGTAGCGGAGCGCTTTGAGTATGCGCGCAAGTTGAAGGCAGCCACAGCGGCGCTCTGCAGCGGTGGGCGAGCGCTTGGTGCCCTGCAGCTGCACAAAAGGCTGGCAGCTCTAGCCGAGCAATACGAACGCGCATCCAGGAAAAGGGACGCCATTGCAACTGGGAGAGCACGTCTGGCTCAGGCTCTCAGGATTGATACTCTGCTAGAAGCTGATGGGGTGAGATTGAATTAGAAGAAAGTAGAGAAAAATACAAAATATAAGTAGCCCGTGAGACCTTGAAGCTTGTAATAAGAGGTTAGCTTGTAATGTTTTTAATTCTAACATGATTCCTGTCTGAAATATAACTTTTAAACAATTGTAGTTCTTTTCCTAGGATATCAATTTTTTAAAATTTATCTTATAATAATGGTAAGGTCTAGGAAGATGGATTATTGGCTATTATACATTGAATTTGATACGTACCTGCCAAATTTGATAATGATTTGACGCCAAATGTAACACTCATTCTTACTAAGCATTTAATAAATTTCATTCATCATTCATTCAAATTCATACATTGAATTTGATATGTACCAGCCAAATTTGTTAATGATTTGACACCAAATATAACACTCATTCTTACTAAGCATTTAATAAATTTTCAAACTTATGTAATTGACTTATGTTCACTAGTAAATGTTTTTGGTAAAGAACACCAATATATGTTTTTAGGTTTTCATGGCCACTCACAATCTTCTGGGGTATTATGCCGTGTTTTTATGACCTTTCTGGTCGATGTTTTGGATCCTGGATGGATGGATGTGTTGCTACACATCAACCTCGATGATGGACCCGGCAATGTGCGTCCAGAAAGGTGGTAAAAACACAGCATAGTACCCTAAAAGACACAAACCAAGAGAGTTAACATATGTATTTAAATTATAGTTTTTCAATTCAATATGCAGTTCATCTTCTTAGAACTGAATGAGATTTTGTAATGACGGGGTATAGAAGGCAGGCAAATAAGTTCATCCTTGGGTTCATTTTCAAATTAAAAGCAGTTGGCAGGTTCAGAATATTGATATTTCTCATAGACATAATGATATTTCTCAGAGCTTGAATAATAGAAATACTGAAAACACAATGCGCAATGTGATATTTATTTTTATTCATACAGATTGATCCGGCTAATGATGAATATTCAGAAGAAATAGGCTTCACAATGGATATGCTGACCAAACCGTCGTCCAACCTGAGCTTCGACGCTCCCTCTCCCCCGACTGTCATGCCGCCCCTTTCCTCCAAAGACAGCACTGTCAGCTGCCCTGCCTCCAACACCATGACAGAGGCGGACAACCGCAGCGCTCGGGTGGAAACCTCATCCACATATGTCGACACAATACCCAAACACAACCGAAACAGTCTCATAATGGACGAAAACAGGCAAACGTACTTGAACGGAATGGACGATGGCTTGAAACAGCAACAGAATGCTCGCGTTGAATGTAATCAGAATCATTCAAGTTTTGTTGACAATGATAAAAATTACAGAATGAATGACGTTTGTAGTAACGACGTTTCTGACGGAAGCAGAATAACATCGCCGCAGCTGATTGCCAATCAGATCTACAATGACGGGCTATTCAAGAAGAAATTACACGACTCCAACGTTTCGTACAATCACATTTCTGGCTCTGAGAACGATCTCATCGAAGGATCTGGCAAGATCTATTTCGAGGATCAGGTCTCTTCGGCGTTCAGTTCCAGCGGTGACGGGGGGTTCAGGAATGTGAGTCCTCAGCAGCAGGCGAGGGTGGAATACACAGGAGGCCGATTGGGAGCGGGCGACGGTAGTTATTTCAGCAGCCCGGCCAACAGCGTGAGCCCTACCAACATGCAGTACAACATGGAGGTCTGCAGGAATGGTGAGTGACAAGAATTGGATGTAAAGTATATGTCAAACTGTCCTGCAATTGTGGAATTTGTAATATAATTATGATAATTTATTATTTAATAAGTATAGATTATTCATTGTGAATAAAATAATTTCTTTTAGCCTTTTTTTTTTCGCGGAACACACCATAGTGGAAAGTAATGGGTGGGGGTAGAGACGTTGCTGCAGACAGCTTAACCAATGTCTTTGTATTTGATAAAACATTATATTATTGTACAGGTGTCTTGTAGGTAGTAGCAAAAACTTTGGGGGAGTCTTCTTCATTCAATTTTGAATAGAAAATATTCTTTACACTTTAGGTGAAATGAGGACAGTTATGGATATAAGTGACATCAAAGCGTGACATTTTTTCAATACTCCCCCCTCCCAATGATATATTTTCTATACAAATCTCTACTGTTTAACAGATTTGACCCAAATTGTGCATACTTATAGGGCCCGGCGGGTAACATTTCCCCCTCCCCACCCCCTCCCCTGATATATTTTCTATACAATGTGTTCCATTTGACCAATCTGACCTTATTCTGTAGAAGGGGCGGATAACATAGGCAACGTTTCCCCCTCCCTCTTGACCCCACCCCCTCCCCTGATATATTTTCTATACAAATGTGTTCCATTTGACCAATCTGACCTTATTCTGTAGAAGGGGCGGATAACATAGGCAACGTTTCCCCCTCCCTCTTGACCCCACCCCCTCCCCTGATATATTTTCTATACAAATGTGTTCCATTTGACCAATCTGACCTTATTCTGTAGAAGGGGCGGATAACACAGGCAACGTTTCCCCCTCCCTCTTGACCCCACCCCCTCCCCTGATATATTTTCTATACAAATGTGATATATTTTCCAAATGTGTGACCAATCTGACCTTATTCTGTAGAAGGGGCGGATAACATAGGCAACGTTTCCCCCTCCCTCTTGACCCCACCCCCTCCCCTGATATATTTTCTATACAAATGTGTTCCATTTGACCAATCTGACCTTATTCTGTAGAAGGGGCGGGTAACATAGGCAACGTTTCCCCCTCCCTCTTGACCCCACCCCCTCCCCTGATATATTTTCTATACAAATGTGTTCCATTTGACCAATCTGACCTTATTCTGTAGAAGGGGCGGATAACATAGGCAACGTTTCCCCCTCCCTCTTGACCCCACCCCCTCCCCTGATATATTTTCTATACAAATGTGTTCCATTTGACCAATCTGACCTTATTCTGTAGAAGGGGCGGGTAACATAGGCAACGTTTCCCCCTCCCTCTTGACCCCACCCCCTCCCCTGTTATATTTTTCAAATTAAATTTAATTCTTTTAATTCCAAATTGTAAAATGATAATGACAAAACAATGGCACCTTCCCACCAAATTTTTTTTTAACTAAATATTTTAACTGGGCAGCATTGGGTACAGAGCCGTTAGTGAAGAAATAAAAGTTGTTTTTTTTCTTACTATTGCGATGTTTACTGCAGCACACCATCTAGGCTCGGTTGATATTATTTTTTTTATGATATTTCCAGGTGAAGCCTCTCCCGTTTCGCGCCCGGTGACGGCCCAGCCCGCGCACGGCCCCGCTGTGGTGCGCCGCAGGAACAAGAGTGCCGGCCCCGCCCCGCCTGCGCACCACCGCTCCAGTTACGAAGCTTACGAAGAAAGATTGCTGCCCGCCTTGAGACAGTCAGTATCTTCTCGCGGGCACTGATTTAATCTTGACCCCTTAACAATTCTGACAAACATGCTGGTTTAATACATATTTTAGGTCTGCCCATTATTATCAGAGGACCGGAATTTTATTGTTATTTTTTATTTATTTATCCTGAACTTAATTCATGTTACTTAAAGAAAGAGCCACTCGTAGAATGGGAACAAAAAAATATATATAATTAATCAATTAATTGTAAATATAAAATATGTGCAGAAAAAACAAGTAGACCTCTTTCTAATTAAGAAAGACAATCGAATTAGTTTTTGTAAGCCCTGTGTACGAGACACATTGTTTTGTTGTGTTGATGTTTATATCCGTAAATACGAATACAACAAAACAATGCATTGTAAAAAATTGTGCATTGTACACACGGCTTACATCTTCTAATTTAATTGTCTTTCTTAAAAGGAAATAGGTCTTCCTAGATATTAATGAATACAAATGCAACAGCGAAAGTAATCTTTGATCGAGGCATTCATTCTGCGGGTTGTTCACATTATGTAGTGTATGCATCGCTAATACCATTTTTCCTCATCTATCCTCTATGTTTTACTGCCACAGATAAAGATGGGGAAGATAACACATTTTTGTTTTCTAGTTGTCTTTGGTCTTACCAAAAACTTTATTTTTATTTTTTAAAGAGATTTTCCATAGCATCTGTGAAATGGGGTTTCTCCTTTTTATTTCTGCCTCACATCCTCTCCCCCATCCGTTGCTGTCGATCCTAGGTTTTTATAATTGTTCACAACCTCTCAATTACCAATATTATATTAAAAAATTATCCTCACAAATTTTTTCACAGTATTATAAATATATACATATGTGCGCAGAGAAAATGAGAAAAATGAATTGAACCGTAGTTTGTTGTTAATGAATTAACATTTTTTTGACAGTTCTCACACCAACGAGTTTCTGAGGGGCTGCCAGACAGAGCCTGCCGACCCGCCCAAGGGCAGGCCCAAGATGGGTGAAAGAGACAGAAAGCAGGCTGCGCTGCCTATCCTCATCTTTGGGGAGGAATTGGTGAGATGATTTCTGGATCCACTTTCATTTTTAGCAATTAGAAATTGAGATGTCAGACTAAATCTAACATTAGAATTTCTTGTTTTATGATTGGTGATGATGTGACCTAAAATATATGTCAATGTTTTTCAGTCGATGATACGTTTACAGTTCACTTTTAGTTCTAAATATTGCCACGTCCTGAAGTGGCTACAAGAGACAAATGAAACACTTAAAAATTAAATAAACTTTTATTTAATACTCAAAGTCATCGGACACGAGTTTAATCAGAGCATGTTTCTAGAATATTTCACACAATAATTATTCAACTTCGTAATTCACTCTAATTATCTTCACTGCTCCTTTATTACTCCTGAATAACTTTTCTCATTTTATTTTATTTTCATTTATTGGTTTTCTTACAGCCATATAATTAATCAATCTTGAAAAAAAAACAATAATTGATGTACAGAGTTTTGGGCCAATTACAAGAAAACACATATATACAATCGATAAAAAAATAAGAAAAAACATGTCCAATAGTGAGTTTGTGTGAGTGTGTGTATTTGTGTGTTTATTTATTTATTTATTTAAAAACAATCTTAAAAATTTTCCACTGAATTTAAAAATTTACTTTAACATACATTAATAGCGAATGGAGAGGGTGGAGGGGAATGTGGGACGGGAGTAGAAGGGAAGATATAATGTACAAATTATATCTTCCCTTCTACTCCCATATTACAAATTGTCATACACTGATACACATTATTCAAACGCTCAGGTCCGCACTAGAAAACTTCTCATGTGCTGGTAAGTACTTCCTTGATTTTACTATCGCTGGAATCATAATGCACTAGCAACACACGCCGCACAATTTCGCTTTGTGTGTGGACCTGTCGCTGTCAAATAACCTGATACAACTGATTGCGCAGTAGCCGGTCAAATCATTTTTATAGTTTATCGCTTTCTCAATATTTCCAGAGTTTATGAGAATAACCTAGTTGATTCCAGATTCGTGTGGACTAAATGAGAGATTTTGATAGTGTGTAATTCCTTCTAATTCTACTATCACAGTATTAATTAATGAGCCTGGGGCCGCGTCTCGACAGGCACAAAATAAATTATTTATCGACGGCCGCGCATCGAATTTGAAAAATGTAATTTTTCCCCAATAGAGAAATCCTGTTGTGACCTGTCGTTCCATTTTCAACTCAAAAACATCACGGATTATATTTTAAATCAACAATCAAAACAGAAGTTTTTCTGCCGTCAAAATCGTATAGAATTGTTATAGATGGCGCCCCGATCGCGTGTTGTGCAATCGAAATTCAAATATTCCATCGTCAAGGTCACGCGCAATGTGCGCGGGAAATACGATTTATTTTTTTCGATTTTCGATTTATTTGTACACGTATATACAAATATATACGATATGTTTTGCGATATTTGTCAGTTTTTGTTGGTTTATGATTCAATTGAATACTAATAGTGATTTATTAACAAAAATACACGCAATTTTGTTGCGTTTATTTGAAATATGTGTGTGTGTGAAAGTGTATCACATTTATGTGTTATGAGTGCGATGTCCCGTCGTGTGCCGTGCAACAAAATATACCACACAGAAGAAGATTATTATTATTAATAGTAGTGTTGTCTCTAATAAACAAATAAAAAATTATTATTATTTTTCAGAAAATGTTGCGCTGGCAACATTATGGAAATTCAAAAAAAGATTATTTTTTTTACTTAAATGATAAAGAAATCATTACATTTCGACACTTACGATAAAATAATATGAATGTGTGTGTTTTTTTTTTAATATACGCATGTTTTAATGGTTTTTTCGTAAAAAGAAAAATCACAAAACATTCAGAAAATTTCCGGCCCTCAACAAGTTAATGGTTTGGTTAGGTTAGGTTAGGTGTATCCATTAATGAGTAGGTGTCATTGCTTTCAGTATATATATATAAAATACTTAAATATGTAAATATGTAAAGAGAGATAATAATTTATTA
The DNA here is from genome assembly GCA_016648135.1 of Agrypnia vestita. Lineage (NCBI taxonomy): Eukaryota > Metazoa > Arthropoda > Insecta > Trichoptera > Phryganeidae > Agrypnia > Agrypnia vestita. The sequence continues at coordinate 167,275 of JADDOH010000195.1, forward strand.
TCTGAGAATCTTAAGTATAAATTTATTGTTCAAATAATATGATACACTGTAAGGAATAAACATTTAAAAATTAAATTATTATGTATTTATATCTTAACAATAATTATATTTCGTTACTTATTGCACGAATCTATACACAAGTGAGCTGTGGTGCAGACACACTCTGCTGTCCTATCTATTTATCTATTTTTATTATTATTTTCTACTCTCTATTTTAATTTCAACATATTTTTATTTCTTATTCTACTTGTATGTCTGTTGTTGGTTTTCTATTTTTACTTATATGTATATATGTCTATATGGCGAGGTATCTATTATCAACAAGCTGAAATAAAGACCTATTATTATTATTATTATATGACATATGTATACCTATATTTATTTATTATTTAGCAAACTATTCTTGCATGCAGAACTGAAATATTTAACCAGAATAATGTTAACTCGAACAGAATCAGTTGTGTATAAACACAATTTTGAAAATAACAAAAGATGCTCATTCACACAACCATGTTGACAGTGCATCATTATAACAAGAACACTTATCTGAAAGGGTGAAACACCAAAACAGAACTCGGATAACATGAACATTACAAATTTTAATAATTTTCTTTGTGGTGCAATTGATATATTTTGCTAAGCTCATTATTACAATTTTTGGCCATCTGGTGTAAGTTTTCACATGTTGTTTTGTTTTCAGGTAGAGAAGTTTTATTCTAAACACTTTGCTGAGAAGGAGGAAGGCTTGCAGAATCTGAAGGTATACATTTCTGTTTACAAGCTTCACTGTTTCAAGGATAATATACTAAGAAGATGACGTCTGCCGAATTTAATTGATTTTGTGTCCGAGCGTGGCTAAGAAGCCCTATTCTTGAACCGCATACCCTTCCACAAGTTGCACACGTGTCTCTGGGGATCCAAGGGATGATTCTTCCTACTTTTCTTTCCTCTTTAATGATATACAAATATAGAGTACATTGTGGATAATTATTTCAGTGTAATTTCTTCATTTTACTATCCATTGCAAAGGTTTTCACCAGTATGTACTCGGGCTTTATATAAATATTGTGACTATCTTTTTATAAGCAGTTATTAAATCAATATTGGATTAGTAATCCATCCAGGACATACTTTTCAACATAACTGTTCAATCCTTTCTATCACAACTACAGTCCGAGCTGCGCTGCTTCGACAGCAAGCCCGCAGGGCCGGGTGGCCACGGAGGCAAGGCCGCACCCTGCACCCTGAGTCCTAACAAGACGGCCCGTGCGGCTACGCTCCTGCTGCACCGGGCCTTGCGGGACCCCGTGCACTCGGTGTACAGTCTGGCCGCTGACACCACCAGGGTCTTCTTCACTGAGTTTATACAGGGAAGGTAAGTCCATGAAAACCATAAATTTAATGGTGGGTGTATTATTGTTAGTTATCTTCAGGTTTAATTATTGTGATATAAATTAAGGTTACTCTGCCAAGTAGATATGAATGTAAGAAGAATAAGATCTGTTATTTGTCTTGAAGGGTTAATACAGCGGAAATAACTCGCTGTGTTGAGAAGCTGGTACCTGAGCTGCTGACTCGGGCGGGGGATCCCGCTCCTCGGGTCCACTCCCTCGCCATGCACACTCTGCTCAGCATGGCCGACTGCCCACCCGTCAGGTATGTCACCTAACAATTTTATTTAGCTTATTTTGGCTTAACACAAAATAACCACATATCTATTTCTGTGCACTTATTCATATTTCGAATTTGTATTTGTCGAGCAGTCATGACTTTGTATATGCTAAGTGCTTTGAACTATAAGAATATGTAACGTTTGTAAGACATACTTCAGTTTTACACGCTTATAATATTTGTTGCAATTCCAGGAGTCTGAATATAATCCCTGCTCACCTGGTGCGCCCGCTCACTGCCGGTACGGCGCCGCGCCTCGCTCTTTCTCGCCTGCTCATGGTGGAGCAGCTGCTGCTGAACCACGGCATTGACAAACACAGGTAACAATACTCATAGGTTATCTGAACGTGATAGAATACTTTATACAAGGAAAATGTTTGCATTATCATTTCTTAAGCACGGGTGTTCTATACAAATAGCTGTTTTGTAAGTTGTACTTATTTTATGGAAAAAAAACTAATTTAACTGTATTATGCCTACGAACGTACGTAATGCTCGCACTTACTACTGGCAATTCTGCTAATTCGTGTCTTGTATGCGGCACAATTTTTTTTTTAACCCGAAATTTTATGAGCAGCGGTCTGAGAGCACGTTGCGTCGCCGAGCTGGGAGCTGGTGGCTTGACCCACGGACAAGGAGCTGTACGCCGTGCGGCGGAGCGCCTGCTGCTGGCGGCCTACTGCCGGGCTCCACGCCTGGTGCGAGCGCAGTTACCCCCGGATGACCCAGTCACCAGGAGGAATCTTATTTACAGACATCTGTTTGAGGGTTTTGACCGTATTGATCAAAGGGTTAGTAGTGGCTGAATATTATTCTCCTTCTTCATTAAACTCTCGACAATATATTTGTGCTCATCTTTTTCCACAAAATTTAAAACGTATTTGGTATTTTTTGCGATTTCCTAAATCAATCTTTAGGTTGTTTTGTGAAAAAAATTTTCTACATAAGCAACAATTATTTCTTCTTAATATTTCTCAATTACCAATCTTTCATATTAAAATCACCATTATTCTAATTCCGTACAGTGAAATTGAGTCAATGTTAAAAATTTATAACCTCATAAAAACAAATAGAAAATACCAGGCGCGTGCAGTGGGAACATTGAAGCATGACATTTTTGTAAAGGTATATTTTAGAAAAAAAATAGAAATCAAATATTTATGCTACAGATTTTTACGATATATCAAAATATGAATACTATGACAACAATTGTGATAGAAATATTACGAAATATACATTGTTTTCCGATTTTTTTTCCAAATAATTGGTTACGTAAAAGTCGTGCTGCAATATTCCCACTGCACGCCCCTGGAAAATACTGACTTAATCACCGTATTCAAAATATTAAACGGCCACACTTATGTGCCTTCGTTACTGGGCCAAATAAAATTCAATATTCCTTCCCGTAGACTCAGAAATAATGAAATGTTGTTCCTTAGCCATCATAGAACTAATTATGGATTCCATGCTCCCATGTCACGGTTATGTCGTCTTATTTATATTATTATTATTATTTATTATTATTTATTTATGTTATATTAAACTCAAGAGAGGATCTGGACTTCTTTGGTCAGATTCAAACTATCTCTGATTAGATAGTCCAGATCCTGTCTCCATCTTGTTTGTACTTTTCATTTGTCCTTGCTTTTTTTTTATTTTATTTTTTATTTAATTTATTTATTTGGTTATTAATATAAATTATTTAATTTATTTATTTGGTAAATGTACAAACTTAAGAGTGTCTGTTTTCAATATAATATAATTAATACACATTTATATTACACGCTTACCCACTTTTAAATGAGAATTTATTCTCGTGTTTTTAATTGCTATAACTTTTATTCTGATGTATTTTATGTTGTTCGTGTTATGTATGATATTTTATTGGACTATGTCCGTTAATTTCAATAAATTTCCAACCAGTCTTTACTTAAAACTATACATTTTAGATTTTTAAACAATCACGTCTAAAACACCAATTGGGAAAAATTAACCTAAAATTTCAGAATTAACATGCTGTGGAACTACCAATGTTTTGTTCTGTTCTTAAGGTATCTAGCCTATTTATTACATTTAATTTCAACTTGGTTATTTGGCAGACTATATTTTGTACTTTGGTCCTATGGTGTGTGTCTTCATTTTCAATTCATATTCTCTTATATTATATTTTCATCATATAATGATTCCAGAAACAGGAGGAACTCATGGGAGTCAGCCAAAGTGAAGATTCCCAATCGGAGAGATCTTCTCACAAGTATCAGGACGATAGCAACACATCAAAGATGGCTGACTCGATGAAGATTTCGCAGATGTCAACATCCGACATGAACGCCTCACAAATGAGCACATCCCACATGAGCGCCTCACAAATGAGCATGTCTCAGATGAGCATGTCCCAGTCGAGCATGACGGCCTCCATGAACTCCTCAATGTCTGGATCTCTGTACCAACCGAAGAGCAGCATGAAGAAGCAGATTACGAAGAAGTATGTGACGGCAGTGGGATTTAATGGTGTCAAGAATGATACAGAATACCCAGGTAGTTTAAAAAAAATATTTATTTATTTATAATTAATTGCTTTCGTTCTGATTGAAGCGCGAAACAAGATTGTTTAATCATACATGTATACAGATTCTGATAATATTGTTACATTCTTGTTTTTGTTTGTTTGCGGAAAGTGAGTTTTATACATAATTTTAAAACTTGCAGGATATAATAAGTTGAGACTCGACAGTGCTGTAAGTCCCAAGCACCAACCCAAAGTGAACAGGATACCTCAAAATCCCAGAAATTATGTCCTAGAGAAAAATTGGCAGAACAGTATCATGCAGAACGGAAACCATTGTCCGCAGGCAGCAAACTCCACCGGTAAAATGCAGCAGGACGTCCAAGAAACCAGGTACAAGCAGCACCACAACACACAGCAGACCGATTACTCTAGAAACACGCAAAGAAACGAGAAACAATTTTGCGACGCAAAGACTAACGGAGATGTAAAAAATTTAATGAACGGTTCCATGACTAATTTGAATAACGGCCATAAGAACAAGATTGTAGCGAGAAATCTTCATTCCAGTATTGTTTTCGACAACAGAACCAGTTACAGCGACGGCGAAAACACATCTGTAGAGAACGGCATAAAGAAAATTCAGTTGGTCGATAATGACAGAAGTACTTCTGACATCATGGGAAGTTCGGCCAGATTACAGAGTAAAGATATGCTGATCAGCCCTGTGGGGAGCCTAAAGAGGAATAAGAACGCGAGGAATGTCATCTATAGGAGCAAGTCAGGTCCCAACGTTTCCACGTGCTTCAATGATGAAAATTTTGACAGTTTTGAAGATAGTCAGATGGAGATAGAGACGTACGAGTGCTGCAAGGAAGAAGATTGCCAGGACAGTCAGCCCGATGATGGAAATAGTCGCAGTGGATCTAGCACTCCTAAAGTTTGCGAGAGGTTGGTTACTTGCCTGATCTGGAATGAGAAATATAGCACATTTCAGATTTTGAAACTACAGATTCAGAAAAAATTACTACATTATTTGTATTTTTTATATGGGAAAGTAGATATGGATGTCTTTTTGGGTGTTCATAGAGCTATCGTACGGCTGACTTAAGTGATCACTTTACACAATGTAACATTCCACCCATGAATGTTACATCGTGTAAAGAGATTACTTAAACGAGCCGCACGATAGGTCGTAAGCCATATGAACACCCAAAAAGATATCCCCTATAAAAAATGGCTTTGTCTCTATGAGACATCTATAATTCATATCTTAATTAATATAAAATCCAGTATAGCGTTCTTGAAAAATTTGAACATACTCAAAATATTCTTAACATAAGTTAAGTAGTTCCAACAATTGGACTTGATGCAAAAAGATCTCATATTGCGACAATATTATAATAATTAGTCTCCCCCTAAAAAAAATGCTACCGTACTTGAAATATACTTTTCCATTATTTTAGAAATGCAGTTTCAGGGTATTTGGTTTTAATATTTGATTAATTTTATGAATTAACGTGCGTGCATATGGTATTTATATTTGTCACATTTCCAGAGGTGGTGAAGCAGAGCCGGAGACGGTGTGCCCCTTCTGCCTGTGCGACCTCCCCCAGGAGGGGGCCCTGGACGCCCACTACTGGCGCAGCTGCCCCCTGCTGGGCCGCTGTCCCGCCTGCCGAGCCCCGCTGCAGCTGAGGGACCTCAACGCTCATCTCACAGGTTCTTCTTCTTCTTCTTCATCAGCCTTCGTCTTTCCACTGCTGGATATAGGCCTCTTCCTTATTTTTCCATTCTTCCCTGTTGTTGGCTAATTGTAGCCATTTCTTTCCCCCCACAGCGACAATATCATCGGCCCATCTTTTTTGAGGTCTTCCGATGCCTCTTTTATTTTCCCAAGGTCTCCATTTCAGAACTCTGAGAGGCCATCTTGTAGTATCCTGTCTTGCAACGTGTCCTGCCCATTGCCATTTTAGCTTCGCTACATGATCCATGATATCCACTACTCTAGTTCTTCGCCGTTTCTAATTCTATCTCTTAGGCTTACTCCAAGGATGGATCTCTCCATGGATCGTTGCGTGCATTTGAGCTTTTCTACACTTTTCTTTGTAAGAGCCGTAGTCTCCAATCCATACGTCATCACTGGCAGTATGCACGATTCAAAGGTTTTTCTTTTTAGGCTAATTGGGATCTCTTTGTTCTCGAAGATATGTTTGAGTTTGAGATATTCTAAAAGCAGCCCAGCTCATTCCTATTCGTCTTGGTTTATTTTTTATATAATATTATGTCCTTACATATGAAATTGGCGTTTTGCCGTACTGGCAAATTTGATCTCAAATATCTTCTCTTTGATTAGGAATTTCAAATTCAAATTTATACAACTATTTACTCGTGTATTTGTGTTTTGAAAATTATAATTCATTTGTTTTTTCCTCAATTGTTTTTTTCTTTGCGTCACTCAGTTTACAAAATGAAAAACTTGAAATATCACGTTATTTACGAGTACGAGTTCCACCGTGGCACCAGTGCTGCAGAAACGGCTCGAAGGATTAATGATGTGTATGGCGACGGTGCCGCAAAAGAAAACACAGTGCGTTTTTGGTTCCAACGTTTTCGTTCTGGAAATTTCGACCTGCCGAACAAGCCCCGTGGACGGCCGGAGACCAAAGTTGATAATGAAGAATTGAAGGCTATTGTGGAAGCGGATCCATCGCAAACCACATCCGAGTTAGCTGCAGGCTGCGGTGTTAGTGATAAAACTGTTTTAATCCACTTGAAGCAAATTGGTAAGGTGAAAAAGCTTGAAAGTGGGTACCTCACGAATTGAGTGAAGCAAATCAACAAACGCGCGTTGACTGCTGCGTTGCATTACTCAATCGGCACAATAATGAAGGGATTTTAAATCGAATCATTACCTGTGATGAAAAGTGGATCCTGTACGATAATCGGAAGCGCTCATCGCAATGGCTGAACCCTGCCGAACCAGCCAAACCATGCCCCAAGCGAAAATTGACTTCAAAAAAGTTACTTGTGAGCGTTTGGTGGACTAGTGCTGGTGTCGTTCACTACAGCTTTCTTAAATCTGGCCAGACGATTACGGCAGATGTCTATTGTCAGCAACTGCAAACCATGATGGAAAAGCTAGCTGCTAAACAACCGAGGCTGGTTAATCGCTCTAGGCCACTGCTGCTTCATGATAACGCTAGACCACACACTGCACAACAGACGGCTACCAAATTAGAGGAGCTTCAATTGGAATGTCTAAGACATCCACCGTACTCTCCGGACCTTGCCCCAACAGATTACCATTTTTTTCGAAATTTGGATAACTTCTTGCAAAGGAAAAAATTCAACTCCGATGGGGCAGTCCAAACTGCCTTCAAAGATTTTATTGATTCCCGTCCAAATGGTTTTTTTAGTAAAGGGATCGATGAACTACCTATGAGATGGCAAAAGTGCATAGATAGCAATGGTACACAATTTGATCAAATAAATATATTATAATAAAAAAAAATCGGCTTTATGTTCCTCCCATACTAAACGCCAATTTCATATGTAAGGACCTAATATATGTTATATTCACAGGTTAAACTGACTCATTCGCGCCTGTTACTCCAGATTGAACTTCAAATCAAGTATCAAACAGATGATATTATTCTATGAAATTGATATAATACTATCTCTGCAGTGCCTGGTCTCTGGGATGTCCAATGTATGCATGCAGAGTGAACTTCCAATGAATGTCAGCAAATCGAAAGTGATGGTATTCGAGAGAGACGAAAGAGTGACTAAGTGTGGTATAATTGTAAACAATGAATGCTTAGAATAAGTGAACGAGTTTGTGCATTTGGGAAGCATGTTTAGTAGAGACGACAAGGCTGAGAATGATATCGAGAGGAGAGTGACTGCGGGAAACAAAGTTAATGGCGCTCTAAATGCAATTATGGCCAATAAGAATCTGTCAAAGGAAGCGAGACTAGCGGTACATAATGGCGTTCTAGTGCCAACCCTAATGTATGGAAGTGAAGCCTGGAATTGGCAAAAGAGGAATGAAAGTAGACTGAATGCGGTAGAAATGCGGTCACTAAGACGCTTATGTGGAAAATCTTTGGTCGATAGAGTAAGGAATGAACAAATAAGAAGTGAATGCAATGCTGGCTGTAGTGTGGTAGATAGAATAAAGAAAGAAGTGCTGAGATGGTTTGGTCATGTGGAACGTATGAACGAGGAAAGGATGGTTAAGAAAATATACGAGGCGAGTTGAAGGCAAAAGGAATAGAGGGCGTCCGCGAAAGACCTGACATGATCAGATACAAGTTTTTGAGGATGTCCCTGCTAAAAGCTGCAACAACGGTAGAACTTGTATGAGAAGATGTACGAATGTGGCCGAAGCAAAAGTGGTGTGCCAGGATGGAAGAGTGTGGCGTTCAATTTAGTTAGTTAGTTAGTTTCACAATACTATCTGGCACCGAGAGATACCATGATCAGTTACCAGGAGAGTGAGTGAGTGCCGGGGCCTTGCCTTACATGTATAGTTACATAAATAAATATTATTATTATCATTTATAGGAGACTGTCCCCACAGCAATGACTACCGCCTTTGCGGTAGGTGTATGGAGGCAGTCAACATGGAGAACTATCAGAGGCACGTAGCAGACAATGACTGCATAGGTACGATCACCAGCTATAGACAATAATGGACATCATTTATACATTCACTGTGGGGGGTAGATGAAACCAAAAACGTATTTTTTTTATTTATAAAACTTGTGCAGTACGGTTTTTAATTAAAATAAACTATTATGGGTGGTTGATATTTGTATTCTGGTGATTTTCAAACAGTTACCATTAAGTTGCTGAGACACCTGATTACTTAATATCATATAATGGAAATTGTATTGTATCCAAAAATTAGGCTGGAAAAATCTCAATACCCGTATTACGTTGATTATAAGACCCTTGGTTAAATACGCACAGCTCCTCAGGGCATATCTTTCACCCTGGTAAAAAGCCGTGGAATATTGAACACACCACAAATACAAAGGCACCGAAATACAAAAAAACATGCGCCTTATTGTTAGGGCAACACCTATTGTTAGCGCCATAAATTAATTTGTGAACTAGGAAAAAGGTATTCCCTCTCTCCCAGTCCCTACCCATTCCCGAAACCAAGCAAGTACTAGAGCCGCTCCACTTTTGAAAATCGAAGCCGCCACAAGACGGAAAAAACAGCTGCAATCGCAATAGAAAAAATGTCGGAAAAGAAAGTGACCGCATAATTTTCCGCTGTGAACTACCGCAAATTGAATCAAAGATTTAATTCTTGACGCGAGTGTTTTGCCTTGAAATTAACGGGAAACACCTCGCCGCTAGAGGTTTAGAAGATAAAGAAGAGGCAAGAGGAAAAACAAAGAATCGAAGGAAGAAAGGTGAGTGCTTGCCTTGTTCCCAATTACCCATCACAATATCTCCCATCCATATGGTCCTTCCACCGGATATACCCGCTTCCTAGCTTCCCTTGTATCTAGCATAATTACGATCGCATACCAAATGCATACATTGACATTCCGCTTGTATCTATCGTGATCGCCTCAAAAAACAACCGCATACGCCGACTTTGTTTAATTCAAAACATTTCATTAAAAATGCTTATTTATCTCATAACGCTTATAAAATCACTTGGCGTAGTTACTATTATATTGAAAAAATATATTCCCATTCGTTATATATTTAACTGCGTGAATAATAAATAAATATACTACCTACAAACTCGTTTGAAAATTATTAAAATTGTACATATGTACACAAATTACACGCTCGGAAACACTGAGAACGCTCGGTAATTTCCGCTCGGTTGACGGAAAAACCCGAACCCGAAGCACGTTTAAAATCAAACGTCAAAGTAATTGTTGTTTATTTCTATTAGAAACGCGTATTATTAATAAAAATTATCAAGATTTAAGATTTTTCAAAACTAAAGCAGGGTTGTCATAACTAATTGCAACTTTTCACATTATAAAAATAATATTTTAATTTATTTAAATTTCGATTAAGTCTACAGTTTTTAAAAATAATTACAATCAACACATTTCTTCAGTGAATTTTCAAAATGGCTACGTGAAACAAAGATAGTGAAATAAAAAACAAGATACGGATTTTACAAACTAAAAAAACAAAGTTTATTTTCAATGTTGCAGTCCTTATATGACTTAAGTAAACAAGTAGATGAAGAAATAAAACAAGATCTATTTCTCATACGCATACAGTCATTGGAAAATACTAGAAGAGAATACACTGAAGTAACGGACCAGTTAAATATAACGATACTAAGCTGTGATTCTACATATGAACCCGATTTCAAAGATCTCTGCGCGTTCGACGAGTTATATTGTCAGATAAAAGCGATACAAGTAGGGCTTACAAAATTAGAAAATCAAAAACCGCAAATAAATAATTACGAAAAAATAAATAGCAAGCTTCCGGCATTAGAATTGAAAAGTTTCGATGGTAATCCAAACCAATGGGTTTTATTTTACGAAAATTTTAATTCGCTAATTCATAAGAATCCGCATCTGTCAAACGCGGAAAAGGTACAATACCTTGTCGGAAAACTTACTGGTAAGGCTTCATTGGTATGTGCAGGTGTCCCGCCTATTGCAGCTAATTATGAGATTCTCTGGAAATCGCTAAAAAATAAGTATCAAGATAAACGTACTCTTGCCACGTTATACCTAGAACAAATTTTAAATTTCAGGGGTAGTCAAACTCCCTCGTAAAACGCATTAGACACGTTCTTAGAAAAATTCTATTCCGCATTTTCCGCATTGAAACAACTTCAATTAGATGATCTAGCTGACTTTACGTTTACACATATCGCGTTATCCAAATTGGATAAAGAAACTGTAACACTTTTTGAACAAGTAAAACGCCATGAAAATATACCAACATTTGAGTCATTGATTACCTTTGTGAAGGAACAAAACCGAATATACACGCTTCATAACGCAAGGTTTTTACAAACTAACACTTCAAATTATAATAAATCTTCTACTTCGCAAGTTAATAAAAAAAAGTTAGTAAAAACGATAATCCTCATCCACTTTATAAATGCGATAAGTTTCTTCTTTTAAATTCTCATCATAGAAATGATTTCGTGAAAAATAATAATTTATGTTTTAATTGTTTGGGCTTTCATAGTGTGAAAAAATGTAAATCGCAAAATAGATGCGCCATCTGCCAGCGAATGCATCACACTAAACTTCACATAGAGTCTTCGATGGAAAACACACGCTTATCATCCAATGATAATACGTCGCTTAACCGCGCGCAAACATCATCGCCCGCCCCACAATCACAAACGGCAAACGCAGCCGTCACTTCCAATTTTCCACTCTCTATGCATAGCAATGTAACGTATAACCAGACGCGTCCAGGCTCTTCTAATTCGATTACTCTGTTACCTACTGCGGTAATATACGCTTTAAACGATTCCGGTAAAAGATTAAAAATCAGAGCATTGTTAGACAGTGGTTCTACAAGTCATTTTATTACAAAAAATTGTTGTGATCGCCTTAACCTGAATATTTTAAATTTTCCAGCAACAGTCAGAGGCATAGGGAACTCTGAAAAGCCAGTATTTGGCTTCGCTGATTTGACAATCTATTCGCGCTTTGATGAACGCTGCAGATTCAAAATAAACGCTCGTGTAATCAGCACTATATCGGATAAAGTTCCAAACGCTTATGTGAACATTCACAAACTACAACATTTGCACGGCCTACCCTTAGCTGACGAAAATTTCCATACGCCCGCGGATATTGATCTTTTAATAGGCAATGAACTATTTCCTTTCTTGCTGGGAAACCAAAAGGTGATGTCATCCGACTCAAATGCAGTCGGGATACAAACCTCGTTCGGCTATGTCATCATGGGAAAAGCAGACTGTGTCGTGCAACCGATTGAACGCGCCCTACACGCAATAGTTGACGAACCTTCTTTAGAAAATTTAACGCAACGCTTTTGGGAATTGGAAAATGTACCGATTAGAAAACATTTAAGTCCTGATGACGCAGCTTGCGAACGAATATTCACCGAAACTTTCACACGCGATGCGACGGGACGTTATACTGTAGCATTACCATTTAAATGCGAACCAACGGAAATTGGTCGTACAGACACAATTGCTAAAATACGCTTTCTTCAATTGGAAAAACGGTTAGATTCTATTCCTGAACTACGCAAGGATTACAATGAAACTATTAAAGATTATATTGACAAGGGTTATATCAATGCGATTGATAACCTCGCACCCGGTCCATGCTATTATATGCCACATCATGCTGTTTATCGCCCGGAAAAATTAACTTCCCGCACGCGAATAGTCGTAAACGCTAGCTGTAAGTCAAGTTCGACTAAATCACTTAATGATCTGCTATATATTGGGTCAAATCTGCAAGTTAGCATCTTTGAGTTACTAATAAATCTTAGGCTCTTCCCGATTGCGCTCTCAGCAGACATCGAGAAGATGTATTTCCAAGTTAAATTGAAACCAGAACATCACCGATTTCAGCGTATATTATTCAGATTCCATCCTAGCGACCCGATCCAAACTTACGAGTTTAATCGCGTTTGCTTTGGGATTTCGAGTTCGCCATATCTGGCAATGCGCGTCATAAGGCAACTAGCAGCAGATGAACGATCTCACTGGCCCGCAGCTGCATGGGCAGCCAAAAAACACTTTTACATGGATGACTACATTTCTTCTGTCGATACGGTTGACAACGCTTACCAACTTCATAGCGATCTAGTCCAGTTATTCAAATCTGGTGGTTTCCACCTAGGTAAATGGGTCTCAAACAGTACCGAATTAATGGAAAAAATTCCCGCTGATCTCAAATTGCCGAAGCTCGTTCAATTTGATGAAGAGGCTTATACACAAATCGTAGGTCTCCGATGGAATCCTACCGATGACGCATTCCTATTCAAGATTAACGCCGATGTGTGTCAATCGGATAGATGCACCAAGCGCATAATTCTCTCCACAACTGCTAGACTCTTCGACCCTCTTTCTTTGTTAGGTCCAGTTACCACGTTATTAAAATTATTAGTTCAAGAGTGTTGGAAGCAAAATCTTGAGTGGGACGAAAATGCTCCAGCTTACATTGAAAGTCAGTGGCAACAGTTCAAGTCAGAACTTCATTTACTCGAAAAGTTAAAAATACCCCGTCACGTAGGTATTTCGCAGTCTTACTCAAACGTAGCACTCGTCGGTTTTGCCGATGCGAGTGAGAAGTGTTATGGCGCAGTGCTATACATTCGAGTAAACAACAAGGAAGATGAAGCACAAGTCACACTCTTATGCGCAAAGTCTAGAGTGGCTTCACCAAAATGTGTATCTCTTGCAAGGTTAGAACTCTGTGCGGCGCTTCTGCTTTCAAACCTAATAGCATGCGTACGAGATATCATTTGCGAACGCGTTCAGTTAAATAAAATCTTGGCATTTACAGACTCCACAGTTACTCTCTCGTGGATACGCGCCGCTCCTTATAAGTTTAAAACATTCGTTGCAAATCGAATCGCTGCCATAAATGAGAACCTATCGGCTGAACATTGGTTCCACGTGCCAGGTGTTCAAAATCCTGCGGATATAATATCCCGACCTGTTATGCCAAGTCAACTAATTGATAGCAATTTTTATTACCACGGTCCCTCATGGCTTACCCGGCCGATGCAAGAGTGGCCTATACAATTCTCTGTTGCTGCTACAAGCTCAAACGAGGAGCTCACCGAGTCAAAGACCGTGTCACTTCTTGTACCGTCTAATAGTGACGTGCAAGATAACGCTATATACAAATTGGCACAAAGAATGTCAAGTTATCTAAAATTCTTACGCGCTTCGGTATATGTCCTACGCTTTTCAAACATCTTGAAAACACGCGGGTTTATTTCTGCAAACGATTTAGAACTAACAGAGAATTTCATAATTAAATGCATACAACGCCATCATTCCCTGAATATACACTCTATAGCTTTACGCAAGTTGAACGCATACTTAGATGATGTTAAAATCATTCGCGTTGGTGGTCGACTTAACCAATCACAACTTAGTTCTACGCAAAAGCATCCAATCGTTTTGCCTGCTAAAGACCACATTGTTCATTTAATTGTTGATTATTATCATACTAAAAATCTACACGCTGGAGCAAGTCTATTATTAGCCTTGCTGAGACAAAACTTCTGGATCCTTTCCGCACGCAACATGATTCGAAAACGCGTTAAAAATTGTAATATTTGTCCATTGCCACTTCAGTGACTTCTCCTTCTTGTGTGTTCTGTATATAATTAATTTAATCTTGTTATTTTTTAACTTATTTTTAGTTCGCCTAACGCTATATTCTTATTTATTTTTTTCTTACGCTACGCTAAAACGCTACGCTGAAACGCTACGCTGAAACGCTACGCTGAAATGCTACGCTGAAACGCTACGCTGAAACGCTACGCTATTATGCTATGTTAAGTTCATTATTATTCTTATTTATTTTTTTATTATTTTTTTCTTCTTTCTATCATTTGTTAATGAAGGCAAGCCTTCATCCCGGGCGGCATGTTAGCGCCATAAATTAATTTGTGAACTAGGAAAAAGGTATTCCCTCTCTCCCAGTCCCTACCCATTCCCGAAACCAAGCAAGTACTAGAAAAAACAGCTGCAATCGCAATAGAAAAAATGTCGAAAAAGAAAGTGACCGCATAAATACATAACCGCAGTGAACTACCTCAAATTAAATTAAAGATTTACTTCTTGACGCGAGTGTTTTGCCTTGAAATTAACGGGAAACACCTCGCCGCTAGAGGTTTAGGAGATATAGAAGAGGCAAGAGGAAAAACAAAGAATCAAAGGAGGAAAGGTGAGTGCTTGCCTTGTTCCCAATTACCCATCACAATATCTCCTATCCACCTATGTTTGGACCCGTTAAATATTCTGCGTGTAGTTTTCCTAGATATTATGCCGTATTATCCCAGAAAACTACACGCAGAAGATTCTGAACGGCTATGAAAACCTGAGAACATCATTAAATATTATTTGTTTGTTAATTATTAACTCGCCCGAAGGCGACATCTATGTAGACTCGAGGAAGGAAGGTGACATTTGTTTTAGTTTTTATCTTTTTTGTATGATTTTAGAATACGTACAATAAAGGCTGAGAGGAGAAGCATCTCTTTATTTTCTAACCCTTTTTGTAACTCATTTTGTAATATCTGTGACAAAGCGAATATCCCCTTTGAAGGATCAAACAATTAATTATTTTGCGTGACAAAGAAGTGCGACAAAAGAAGAACACTTCTCTTCAGATCGAAGATCATTGTGATCGAGGGGAAACATCTCCTGGATTAATTTAGATTCAGACCAAATCTCAGCCGGAGACTAAACACTTATAACCAATGTTATATGGTAATACAAATTTTCAACTTCAAATTTCTGTCATATTTTGTTACAAAAATTTATGTTTTTAATTTTTAACACTGCAACAGGTGACGACACTGACAATATCTGTACCAAAACAAACAAACTTAAGAAATCATGTCACGTCACATACATATACTTCACCAGGGATAAAAATCGGAACCCTCAATAGGACAAGAAGTGAAAGGCTAAAGCGTTGTGGTTGAGCAATTGGTATTCAATTGTAACAATGATTTGCAATTGAGATTTAACTTTTGTCTAGTGATCTAAAACATTGTGCAGTGAAAATAAGACTAATCTCCAATCTTTATGCTGACAGTAAAAGCTTATTTCAAAACTTATTTTATTTTATTACATATGTATTACAATTTTTTGTAACATGTGTAAGTAATATGTGATATCGTCGGCGTCAGTGCAGGACCTTGTAAATACACGAGACTTATTTTTACAGGAGACATTTATTACTGCATTCAAATGTCCCATTATGTACTAAGAAGCTTTTAGATTATCCTATTTTACGGACCGAGTATGTTGACTAGCAACTTGAATTTTTGTCACTAGATGGCAGGATGGGTAATTTAACGATTTCCATAAAAAAATGTGGAT
Source organism: Agrypnia vestita (assembly GCA_016648135.1). NCBI lineage: Eukaryota > Metazoa > Arthropoda > Insecta > Trichoptera > Phryganeidae > Agrypnia > Agrypnia vestita. Next base: position 183,519 of record JADDOH010000195.1, read on the forward strand.
ACATCGGAGAATGCTCCAGATACCCTGGACGGATATGGTCAGCAACACAAGAGTTCTTCAAAGAGCTAGAGTGAATAGAGAGTTGCTGACAAATATCAAAATCTGAAAGGTATCGTATTTGGGTCATGTGCTCAGAGGAGAAAAATATGAATTGCTCCACCTGATTCTTATGGGCAAGATAGAGGGTCGTAGAGGTGTTGGAAGGAGACAAATTTCCTGGCTCCGCAATAAACGCGACTGGACGGGCATAAGAAGTGTTGGAGAGCTGTTCCGTGCTGCCCAGGACAGGGACGCTTTCTCTCGGGTGATAGTCAACGTTGGGGGGACCTGACATGACACCAAAAGAAGAAGAAGATCAAAAAAGTGTTTTAACCAAAAATTGTAGATACAAAGTCCTGCACTGACGCCGACGATATGTAAATATGTATAATTTTTTTTCCAACTATATATATAGTATAAATAATTTGTTTCGCTTTGGTGTATTGACAGAAAGCAGCGAAGAGTACTGGAAGTGTCCCCTGTGCTGCGTGAACATCCCGGCTGAGGAGGAGAGCTGGAGACTGCACCTGACCGGCGCCGGGCAGGACGGCTGCCCCGTGAACCCTCGCATCGCCTCCAACAAGCACTCCGCCAGACCGCACTGAGACAAGCCTTTTGTGTCTAATTTAGCTCTCCACTGCGGCCTGTTGTTACCGTCTAATCTCCTATTCAATTTAATAAAATCAACATTGTTTATCGCTAGACTCTGCTAGATTATTACTTCTCCGGTTTATAATAATAGTTCGTTTAAAGCATAGATTTTTATAAAAATGAATTGTTTGGTGGAAAACGCAAAAATCTATGCTTGAAACAAACTTATTATAAACCAAATTGATACAACCGGCTCTATTAATTACATTTTTGCGAATTGTACTAATGAAGACACCCATCAAATGTGTTCCGGAATGAGTGGTGTGAAACAAATTGGGCGTAATAAATTAGTTTGATACCTCTCATCCAGTCGGAGCGTAGCATTCGGGCACTTACAAGATTGTTTTTTGGGAAAAATCTTGAACCTGTAGTTAAAGGACAAACTTTGATGCGTTCTTACACCGCAGGAGCAACATGAATGAAAATGTTACTGGAGATAGAAAGTTCGCACTCAGATTGTAAGGACAAGTGAAGACATCAGGAGACTGCTGGAGACAAGATATACACTAATTGCTTGACCGTTGATAGGAATTTAAATCTGGAAATCCTATCTACAACAGAGCCTTATTATGAAAAATGTTTACACACAGCAGAATATGAAAATGATATATGTAATGAAGTATGCATGATGGGGTAATAAACAAGGAAAGAATGAAGAGGCATGTGACATATAATAGATTAAAAAAGTAATATGGAGTGTAAAGCAGATAAAGAATAGTCAGATGTATAGAACGAGCACATTCTGAAAGGTGTGTACCAGAATGGGACATGTAGCACCTCACCCTGTCCCTGTATTCTGCGAGACGGAACAGAATGAATAATATTTAATGTTAAAAATATACAATACGGTTGTGGAGTATCATAAAGAGAGATATTATTTGTTAACAGAACCAGAGTTCGCTTCCAAATGATCATGGCAACATTTTCATGTTTTTTTATGATTCTTTGTAATGTTCATAAAAATTCAATTTTTTAAATAATTTTCATATTCTCTATTCATAACTGTGGAGTGGCAAAATTAAATTATACTATAAATTGGAGAAAAATCTCTTGGAACTGCGGTGAGTAAATCAGATGACAGGAATTTCATATATTGACTTTATATCAATTTTTTATATTATCTTAAAAATTATGTACTTACATATTTGGTGATCCTTTTTTTGAAAATTTTAAAGTTCACAAGTTACACTCACATTAAATGTAACATATTCAAAATGATAACACATATTCAAATGTTATTTTGCCCTATTTTAATTTTTACATAAATGGCGCAGCATTTCGCCAAAACCATTTATTACGGGAATGTGCCAATAGGTAGCAAGTGTTAAAAAATAAATTATAAAAACATTATGTCGGAGATTGAACTGAAATATGTAGATATAATCATTTACTGGTTTCCAGTTGTTATTGAGAGGTAGGAAAATTATAGTTTTATCTTATTTTTGAATTGTAGGTTAAAGCGATTGCCTTAATAATTAGAGTAGATGGATTATCCCAACTGGATGCTGGCTAGTAAGGGGCCGCGTAATAAATGCTCCGAACTGTAGTCCCATGCAGGTGTAACAACTTAATCCAAAATATTTTGGGGGAAAATGGGATACTTCTTTAAAATTTGGGTCAAAATGTTCAAGCTGCACTTGCAAAACTCAACCTTTTTATAGGTACAAAATTTTTATTGAAGATTTTGATTATTTCCAAAATTTATTCAATGTTTAAACAATATATGTACTGAGTAGCAAGCAGCGTCGGGCGTGAGGTCTTTTGGATAGTTTTAATGTTGGAAATTTTCCAGTAATTGTCAGACAATTTAATTGTACTTTGGTAGTATTATATTATTTTAGAGTCTTTAAATATGACAGCAGCCAACAATACAACTATTATTGTATCCATTATAATTAAAATGCATTTTACGTAAAGTACCAAAACTAACAAATAGATTATTTTATTTGATATAGTATTTTTCTTGGATTGGAGAAAAAAATGTATGTTACTACGGGCTGAAAACCTTCACTTTTTAATATTAATCTGTATGATATGTGTATTAGACCAATATTCCCATAAAAAAATATACTTTAATTATATCCGTGGCAGGACAGAATTTTAAAACACAGCTTGAACATTTATGATAGAAAATTTAGGCAGGCGATCACCCATAAAGCAATGTGGATTAATTCTGTTCCACTCTGTATCAGTACTCTACAGTACAGTACAGTATCTGTATATAAACAGAATAATTATTGCCAAATTTCTACTTCAATATTTACTATTCACAATGTAACTTGTCAATTTCAATTATGATAATGTTGTGTGTTAAATTTTGCGCACCGACACAACAGTGCCATTAAGAAAAACACTTTATAACCGTCCTAAATGAAAGTCCAGTAAACTTTGATGTGATTTCTTTGAAAGAAAGCTTTACCTCATATTTTAATTTAATTGACTTGATTTATGCTCACTAGAAGTAAGTAAGCTTGCAAAATGTGACCGACCACCGAGTTCTTTTGCATAATAAATTGCACAATGTTTGTTGGAACTGTTTGGAAAATATTTTGATACGCGTATATTTATTTGTTTGGAAAATATCCCTATCACATTCAAACGTCACTATTCCATCGAATAGAAACTCTTAGAGAATGATGAGAGGATTCAATATTATTTGTCTTTATATAAAATTACCGCATAGTAATTTTCAAATAATAATTATTTATTTAAATTAGAAATAAGTAGTTTGTTTTAGGAAACCCGTCCACCATTTTGGCTTACTAAAATAAATATTATTACATAGCTGATGTTTACTACTGAATTTATATTGTCCATTTTTTGGTAACATGCACATTCAAAAATGCTTGTTTTGAAACAAATTATAATCTCTATTTATCAGCGGTGTAGCCTCCAATATTGTATTCCATGAAAAGCGTATATTCCACTAAGAAGAATCTCATAGATTGATAATTACAAAGTACATATATCTTAAACTTTAGAGAAATATTATAAACTAGTAAGTACCTTCCTCATACAGAAGTAAATATCATTCTAGATATGTATTCATTATTTGTTTATGATGACATTGCATGTTCCTTAATAAAAGTACTATTCATTCAGTTTGGAAGTTGTCATTCTTAGAAATACGTTGATGTATGCATGTCCTTTAATATGACACAGATACATATTTTTTCATCTTCATTGTATTAATTTGACATCTGATGTTGATTAATACTTGGCTCATTTAGAAAGAAATTCTAATCTGTATTTTTCAGTGAATAAAATATGCAATCCAGAATTTAAGTTTCTTACATGAACCACATACTCAAAACTTTAAACCAAATCAAAAAGTAGTTGAGATTGTGTGAATTGGGAAGATTTTCTGGCAGATCCTGAATTTCCTGTTGCTAGCTGGAATTATTCAAGATAGCCAAAATCGCACTGCACTCGTTAAAACCATTAATATCTGGGCACGATTAGCCAAAAAACCTCTCACACCAAATAAAAAATTATTAAGTGTGAGGCTGGGATAAAAATCATTTAGTGAAGCGTGCGCGGACACAAGCGTGGTGGATTTTACTCGTAAATTTTAAAAACTGAGTTTGTACGTCACGTCACACTTTTTACTAAACTTTTAAGTTTTTTTTTTATTCTTTGAGTATATGTAGATTGACTGGGATTTATTTAATTGAAATGTATTTTTACCTTGCCTCAGACAATCAACTTCTCTTTCAGGGAAGTATACATTTCTTCAGGTGTTTTGCTTGAATCTGCGTACAGTATAAGACAAATGATATGACGAATTTAAAATCACAATTTTTTGATTGATTATGCTGAAAAAAAATGATTGAACTTCCTCTCTGAATGAGTCTGGATAAATATTATTCTTTGCCAAATTGTTCCGGCCACTCAATTTTAGGATGTACGATGTTTGTTGCTAGTCATTAGTTCAGAAATAAAGAATCACCTCGTATAACGCATTTATTTCATGGATTTTCATTGTTTTCATTGATTTAAAAGTGTTGTGATTTGTGATGCATTATATTTTTGTGATAATTCTAAATAATTTGTATTAATTTATTTATTAACTATTATCTTTTTCAGATTCAATATATTGACTATATTAAGTTATAATGTAAAGGTTGTTAATGAGATTGATATTTAATATTTACGTTAATCCCAGTATGTAATTGTTTTGCTTTAAACTGTAATTTGAAGACATGTCCATTGAAGAAGTAAGATTGAACATGAGTTGGGACTGGATTTAACTATGTTTGAAATGTAAATAAATAAATAATTATGACTAATTATATATTTTTTTATTTATTCCTCGCCCTTGCACCTTGAGTGCGTTAATTTGTAGGTCAGTTTTTATGTGATGAAATTGCTTTTTTCAGTATTTAAAAAAATCATAATATGCACAGATTTTTGTATAATTATGCGTTTTCTAGATATTTATTTCAAATATGCAAAAATATATATGTTTTTAAACTAATTTATACTGTTTTTTTTTAATTTTCTGAATTTCAGTTTATCAATCTTTTTTGGTCCCCTGAATTAAAAAAAATGAGGTTCTCTTTACAAACCAAATCAAAGACTCCGATATATCCACTTCTTATAATTACTGTTTATTTATTATTACTTATTACTCCCTTTATTTTAACTCGTAGCGTCTGCTTGTCAGCTTCTGTGTCGAAAAAACTTTGAATCGATTTTTAACCTTTTTCCCGTCATCCAATCGAGCTGAAACTTTGCAGGCAGGCTCGTGGCGACGATAAAAATGATCTAACAAATTTTCGTTTAAAAAGAAACTAATTATATGTAGTGTAATTTTGGATTTTTCAAAATTTTAACAGCTTTTTCAAATTGGAAACCATACAAATGAGAAAGGAGCCCGACGCGTGGAGGAGACGTGAAACCTGTTTCAACTAGTCTGACTCGAGCCATGGGTCCGATCAGACAGTTTCGCCGACGCCGTGCCCCCCTATACCAATTATTACGTTTTCAATATTCTATAAGTTTTAAGGATAATAAATAAATAAAATAAAATAAATAAAATTAGCCTTTATTGCTGTTAAACTAATAAAACATTCGAATATCAATATATATATATATATAAAGAAACCCGTGTTTCCCTATCCGCCAAGTTTTCTCCACAACCAGCTACCACCACCCACGGGCGGTTATGGTTGTAGATAGCCCTTGGTATCACATCAAAAATATGCGAGTTTGGTGGGAGTGGCTGTGCGTGGGTGGGAGTGGGTGACGAAAATGTGCTTTCTAGCACATTTTTTGTTATGGGAAGGCCGCAAATGTTTCAGATTATTTCAAAATAGGCATGCCGTCTGTGTCAGTGAGTCTAGAAGGTTCCGGAAAAACCTGCTCTAGAAGGTACTGGAAGGAGAAGGTTCCAGAAAATTCCCGAAAGTTCTATAAGATTCTAATAGTGTCGGAATGTGTCGGTGTGTCGATAAATTTCTTGAAAGTTCTGGAAGGAAAATGTTCTAGAAGGTTCGCGAAAGTTTTATGACGATCCAGTGTACTAAAAATCTATGCGTGCGAAGCCGCGCGGGCACAGCTAGTTATTAACTAAAATTTTTTTTTTATATATATTTTATTTAAATTATTCTAAATTCTCAGCGTTCGGGTCATTATTTTTAGAAACAGCTTGTCTTTCGACATAGGCCTCCTCTAAAGATTTCCATTTTTCTCTATACTTTTCAACTCTGATCCATTCTGGACCAGCCACCTTTTTTAGATCGTCTTCCCATCTTTTTGTTTGTGTGCCTTTGTTTCTTTTATCGTCTCCTGGATACCACTCTGTTATTATAATGTTGCTATATGTATATCTGAAGTTCTTTTTTTTATATTTAAAGGGTCTTGGTCATTTTAATATTTTAAGGATAATAATATACATGGAATAGATTTTCCACATGAACTTAAAGCAAGAGGAATATGTTGATAGAATATCAAATTGAAAACAATACAAATGAGAAAGGCAGTATAATAAAAACTTGGTTTTTATTGGTTGTTTTTTTTTAAAAACAATGACTAGAAAACAAATTCTTAAGTGTGAATATGATGAAAAATATACAAGTAAACAATTTTTAATTCTGTGGAACCAGGATTTTACCTTTTTCAGAAATTAATGTCGAAGTTTATTGTCCCCATTTCAGTTCATACAATCAAACTAATGCCACTCATGTAAATCTTATTTCCCAATATGGGAATTTTGCCCCAAATAAAATAAAAGTACCTGATAAAATTACTCCATAAGACAATAATTCCATAAAATTAAAAACAAGAAGTAAGTTCCATATATTTTATTAATAAAATAATATGACAAAATTTCTATAAGCTATTGTGTCCCGTTAGATTCTGTCTCCTCGACTCCTTCCATCTTCTCCTGCGAGCCCTCCTCTGGCTCTACCGCTTCCTCCGGCAGACTGGAATCGTCTGCCACAACGCCGTCCTCGACACCTTCGGCTAAACTATCATCTTCTTGTGCTCCGTCCGCTATGCTGCCATCCTCGGCTTTCTTGAATTTGTTTACATCTAAAATTCAGAATGTTCCAATTAGTCATGCTATTGTGTGACAAGCTTATCAGCAAATAGTATTAAAATGTTTTTAAATAGCAAAGTATATAAATACTGTGGGGTTTAAAATTGGTAAGGTTCCAAAAATATGCGATAATAGAGGGTGTTTTTTTTTAAGAATTAAAATAAAACACAGAAAAATGTTTTTAATATCCATGAAATTTTTATTTTTATTCAGGCTTTATTTGACAGATAATTTGATGGCATTAATATTTGAGTATGATTTGGGGCATGTGGCCTAATCTAATGATGTCAAATCGCACAAAAGAGGTGGCCAGTTAACAGGTTCATTTTGTGAAATTAATCATTCATCAAACGTTTCTTTCACTAAATTACATTGATGCAGACACACACAGTCGTGAGAAGGGAGACGATCCCACACTTTTGGTGGTCTGCATATCGTAAATTTGCATTTTTGACAATGATAAGAGGTGCCTTCCTAGGAATCAATCGAGATGGTAACGAAAAGGCGGTAGTCCTTTTTTTTGCAACACCAGCGTCCAAGTTCTGGTTTTCGTTCAAAAACGCATTAATTATAAAAAAGTTGACAGGTACATGGAAAAGCTTTTACTTTTAAAGACGTTCCCACAGCCCCATCGACCACATCTGTTTGTAATATAAACTGCACGTATGATAACAGGATAATGGTTCTTTTTCTCGTCACTACATGTAATTGTAATTGTTTCATATGTAAGATTAGCATCACGTGCTTAGTACTTATCTAGAATTAATGGGATCCCAATTACGTAGGTCAACCGTAATTAACTAATAATAATTAATTAATAAGGAAAAACTAGGTGCATTATTTTTGTATAATTGTGTTCTGTTAGTACCTATTGTATACTTGGTACGGATAATTTTGTCTGTTATGCTGTAGTTATTCCTAGTAGCATTAATAATAGATTTGTTTATAGTAAGTAGCCTTTTTCTTTTAGATAGCGTAGGTATGTACATCACTTTTGTTAGATTAGGTAACATTGATGTTAATTATTTGTGTTTATAGTTAAGTACTTTAAGTGTATGTTACATTGAATTTTAATACCTATCTAATTATATTTGTCTAAGAATAAGTGATTATACAGGGGTACAAGGGGGGTGGTCCGCGGATGGGGAGTGCCCAGGATACTTGGATGAAAATGTGAGATGCGGACCAATAGAAACATTAAGTCAGGCCTATCGTCATCATTGGTTCGAAATATAGGTCAGCAGCTAATGATATGTGATGTGTGCGAAGCATTGAACACACCCGCCGGAGTCGGGGGTTGAGGGCTCCGGGAGCCGGGAAGTAAGGACAGTGCTTGACGGGCCACAACAGAGTTCGGAGGAGACGACTGCAACGAACCGCAATACGGTGCGATGTGAAAAACAGTTGAGTGTCGCAAGACAATTCGAAGTGTCGAGGGGTCGTGACTAGAGAGACTGAAGTCGGGCGATAGTGAAAATGGTCCCGAGTAATGGACAGTTTGAAGCCGGAAGCGATCGACGGCAGGAAGTACGCGCGGCAAGCGGTGATGATGAACCGAGCGCGACGGCCAGTGCGTTGGACGTTCGTGGAGCACCAGGTGTGCAACGGTCAGACGGCGGAGGAGACGACGTACTAGTTGAGAAGACGAACCGGCAGGAACGACTCGCCCTACTAACGGCCAGTCGTTCAGGAGAAAGAAGACAGGCTGAGAGGAACGGCCGGTCGGTCGCAAGAAGACGAGGAAGTCTGGCTGACCAGGATTGAGTCGCCAAGTACGTGACGGGGCCCCCGCATCAAGAAGGGCTAGGCATTAATTAAGGTAGAATTAGTTTTTCCTAGCATAAGGTATTTCTGTTTGTGACTGTCTGCTTTTTAGATATCCGCATAACTGTAAGACAATGAAAAAGATCATTATCCTGTTTTTAGCATTAAATTCATTATTGTAAAGAAAAAGTAACACTTATCATTTCACCTGCCCACCTTCCTACAAATGACCAACAGTGATACGAAGGAGGATCTAAAAGAGAGATCGTATCACCATAATTGTATCACGCGATGTGTGGCTTGTGACGCCGTTCTGCTGAAACCACACGCCTGCAACATATTAATGCCTTCCTTAATGAAAATTTAGTAATCATGTCTCTGTACCGCTCACCGTAGACTGTAACATTCTGACCATCATCATTTTTGAAAACATGTGAAGAGTGTGTGAAAATTGGACCTCCAGATTATGCCATGTACATACCAGCCAGGCGGCCACATGCCCGAAATCATACTCAAATATTAATGCCATAAAATTATCAAAAAAAATTATTGTCAAATAAAGCCAATTTAATGGATATTAAAAACATTTTTCTGTGTTTTATTTCAATATAAAGTTCTCTACCTCTAAAAAAACACCCTTTACAAAGTTAAGTTCCCTTCAAAAATGTTATGTTGTCTAAATTATTTGTTCCCAAAAAACTACCATTCAAATTATGTAGTTTTTAAGTTTATAACTTAGTTTTTGGTGTTGTAAAAGTTCTAACCACCTGATAAAAATAGTAATATTTGATTAGGCCAATAAAACATACTGCCCAAACAAATTCCAAAATTTAATAACATTTGCGATAAACAATTCTCGCAGAGCTGCATTGGTAATCTAAATTTCCATTAAGGCGGTACATTCACTGCGAATGCATATTTCGGCGTTTTTTACGAAAATGTGGGTTTTCATTATTCATTTATATCAGAATTTATATGATAGATTGCAATTTTTTTAGGGCGATAACTTAGATAGAACCTTTGTTCTTATATAAAAGTAATAAACTGAACATTGTTTATAATAAATAAGAAAAATATAAGCATTAATCCACAGGCCGCGGCAAAAAAAACGTTTTTAATGTTCCCGGGCGACGATTCGTTCGTTGAAAATTTGTATGTAAGCATACTATGTTTTTTTTATACATATAAAGTTTGCTTAATTATCTAGAATCCGTACGTAGGAAATTAAGAAATATTCAATATTAAAAAAGATATAATTTTTGAAACATGCTTAAATATTTACATTTTTTGGTCATTTTCAAACGTTGTTTATTCATATAAAAAGATGATTTTAAACGATATATTGTATCTATATTCGCACTTTGAGTCTTCATTCACTATTAAAAAGCTAAATTTTTTATAAAAAACACGTTAATTATTATTTTTAAATAAAAATTCTAAAGTATGAAAAACAATATCGTTAACTTCAGAATCCATGTTAGATGCCGTCTGGCCACGGCAGGGGTCAGTCGTGTTCATGTAGCCGAATATTCCTCGTCGTTTATTTCACTATTCCTTGTACTTTTACGCCAAATTTGACATTTATATGAATTATTATTATATAATATGCTCAAAAGCAATTGGTATCTCCCATATATTAAGGTTTTATATGGATTTTTGAACAGTTTCATCCTTTTTAAACTTTGAACTTGCGTCACATGTCAGTTTCGGTATTATCCTAATTCAACAATTGTTCCAGATCATTTGAGGTATCAAGATACATACTGTACGCGCCGTGCGCATGCGCGTTCGCGTCTCCCATATATTTATTTCTTGTTTAATATTAAAGGTATTCATTATGACATGAAAAGTATTTCAGAATTATTAATATGTTTTTTAAATTCTATTCAGTAAGTAATTATTGGACGAAAATAAAATACGGGAATTTGTCGATAGATAAAATAATACATTTTGATATACGCAGTACGCACGTGGGGCTACGTGATTGTTTTGTATTGTCATATTACGATATGCATTGATTTAAAAAGGAGTTCAGAATTATTACTATGATTCTTAAATTATTTACGGAAAATAATAAGTCGACTCAAATAATATAAGATCATTTGTCTAAAGTTAAATAAGTAAATATTTTGATACGTGAGGTACTTCTGTGGGGATACCTGACGCGGACGAAAGCAAAGAATATATGACCATCTCTTTCTATCAAACCTTACTGTTTTAGCAACGTATGTACCATAAACATGTAACGAACGTGTAATTTTCACTCGATTTGCGCTCAGATGACATGTCGCGCACGGCTTGAAAGGACATGATCTATCGATGTAATTTGACAGCTATGCATGTTTATGAATCGGCTGTGCCGCCTTAATATTTACCTTTAACTATGCAAAGGAAAGGTTGTTTAGGTGGCTGAAAAACCCATTTATCGAAATACAAAACAACTGTATTAGCATGTTCACCAGATAATAACATAATATCTTGAGCTGTATTGGTACTACAGTAAAATTTTGTTTCATTTTCAGTAATACTTAGGACCCAAAATAAATCACAATTTAATTTAAATTCACAACTGTTTATATTGAATGTAATCTTTATTTTTAATTATTTACCGAATCGCCTTGTTTCCAGTCGCGTATGATTAAAAAATCTTTTAAAAATATATGTATTATAGTGCTTACCCAATAAAACACTTCAACCAGAGATAACTTTCCATGCTTAGGTCGCGTGCCGTACAAATGTAGAATGTTAAACAAATTGAGTTCAAAGACAATTAAACACTTCTCAACACATAAAACAATTTGCACAAAGGAGAGTGGACGAGCCAGTCAACAGGCAGGGGACTAACCAAACTTAGAGACGTCCTCTCCCAGCAAGCGCAGCATGTGCACGGTGTCGGGGCGCGCTGTGTAAGCTCGCAGAGAGCGCGCTCCCCTCCAGCCCACCAGGTCCAGGCGAAGGCCATCTTGGTCGTATATTAAAACACAGCTTCCGTTGGCTGGAATATTATAAAATAATAAAATCCTCGTTAAATATGTTACGGAATATATTTACTTTAGTTTGTTGCATTTTGGACAGTTTTGCATATTGAAAAATTTGTCTTAGGCTTATTTGGTTATTATAAACATCTAAAAAAATAATTTGTAGTCTCGTAAATCTATCTCTATATAGAGTATATACATACTCAAGAGAATCTTGTCCAGTGAAATAGAGAAAATATATACATATGTGTTCTTATGATTCTGGCACAAGGAGAAAGTAAATATTAATAATAATACAGATTATTTATGCAAACTGCTATTCTTGGGTTAAGTAATACATACAAACATTTTAACAAGGCCAGCTACCATTATACTATTTAGGTAAATGTCTGCCACATAATCGATCCAAGTGTTTTCTAAGGCTTTAATCAACTATTACCCGCATCTCCTAAGTAGATGCCACAGACCCGCCATGGCAAAAAAGAGCAAAAGAAATCAAAATAACCTATAAGTGTACATGTGGGTTATGGATGAGCAAGATTGGTGTGGCAAGCTATCCTTCGCTTATCCCTGCAATTGTATTTATCAACGACTCTCTTCTTGGGTTTCAATCCGTGGGATTGGTTTGCAGCAAAGCACATCTCCTTCTCCATTCCGCTCGGTCTCCGGCGATCCTCTTCAGCTCTGTGTAGGAGGCACAATTCAAATCTTGGCACACTCGCTCAAGATATTTATATATAAGATAATATCAACGACTGAAAGAAGGAAAACTAGAAAACGGATCGCACTTTTATGGACACAAAAAACGGAAAACAAAATAGCAATTTGAGGAGACCAACAACAGTAGTGAAACTCACGCAAGTCCTTGACCTGTTCCTGAGTAGGCGGCGTGAGCAGATCAATGTCGGGTGGGCAGTGCGGGTTGTCATTGTGGAGCAGCAGGATCAGATCCTCCCGGGGCAGGCGCACCTTGCGGCCCACCCCCACGTACGGCAGCACGCTGGGCAGGCCTTCTTGGGACAGTCTGGGGATAATGTCTATGTTATAAGCGAGTGGGAAGGTGATGGAAGCAATGCTAGCCAATGTGATGTCAGGAAGAATCAATGTTTATTACATAGCCAAGTCAAATAATGGTATGGAAAAAAGATTAATCTGTTCCGGCCACTTTTATATCATGACCTCCCAAAATATCAAAGGATTTTTTAAAGACAAGGTCATCCAGGAATTTTGGTGGTGCTAGTGAATCTCTATGAAATTTATTCGGTTATGTTGTTCGTCGATAAAAATTAACCATCCGCTTTTCGACATTCCATTTTATTTGTTGCCCAATCGACTAAATCAGCTTTGGAAGTAAATCATCAAAATACTCAAATAGTTTGAGAGTTGACTACAGAGGAGGAAACACCATATTCCTATACATGTAATTCTATGTTTAAAACAAAAAGTAAACGCATTCATATTGTCACGAGGTGCTAGAAACAAGATGAACTGCACATAATTTAGGATTTTCCAACACTGGATGATTTAGAATAAATTGTAAACACCAAAAAATCGGTAGAACACATGGAAACATGTGCGAAAGTTCCAGAAATTGAGAACCTTGTATAAATGGTAAAGGCATCGCACATTAGTCTTGTTTAACAGCGACGAAACCACAGATATAGTGAACGGGCGTAAATCCGAGTGAACATAGACAACCAGCGAATAAGAATACCTGTGTGCGGAATATTCTAGACAGCGAAACAGTGGGGATTACGAAATAGTGTTCCAGTTATGTTTGTGTCCAGTGAACTTCATCTCCCACCGTTGCAAATCCGTGACAATATTTCAACATATATGTAATTGGAATTTGCCAAATTGAAAAAGCCGATTCATAAAAGTTCGTAAATATTGGAATTACTCACCGGAAAGGACATGACATGTTCTTATTGTCACACCTGACGAAGGTCTTCACCCCCGTGTTGATGATCTTAACCTTGTCCTCATTTCTCTGCACTACATCTCGGACGATGGGTGACACCAAATAGATGTTCTTTTTCTTGCCGATAAGACATCTCGTGAGCAGGCACTTTGGATCAAACTCATCACCGAGGTGGTAGAATTCCTTGATGGACGGATACACATCTTCAGATTCCCCAGAGAAGAATACGTAGGGATCTTCTTTGTATCCTCTGAGTCTTTTCCTTTTTCTCTGCGGACCCCACGGGGCGGACGATGGTTCTACTTTAGGTTCGGTAGTTTCCGCAGTCGTGGCTGGTACGGTCTCCAGCTTTTCTTTCTTCTCAAATGGAAGTGGAGTGACTTTTTCTAAGATGGCAACAAAGAAACCCCCCGTGTCCTGGTGATGCGGCAATATTCTAATACTAGAAACAGACCGAGAATCATTTGATTACAAAAAAATTATGCTTCACTTTTTAAATTTTCTCAATTTTTAATTATATGTATGCTGATTAATAATTGCATATTATCACCATCTGTCTAGTGAATAGAGCTCAATTTCTTCTGGCGTTGGAGGGAACATTTGGGGCCGTAACATGGTGTGGTATTTTTCAGGTACCTCTTCAAACTTCTCGAAGAATTCCAAGTCCTTGGTAGCCAATTTCCATTTAGACACACCTGAAAAGAAAAACAAATTAAATCAAATAGACATAAAGTCAAAGGTTTATTTTTGTAAAGTTACTGATTTTACCTCTGGAGAATTTGAGCCCGGGGAGCATGTCCGCCACCTCCACCAGGCGCAGGGCCCCCTTGGCTTCTCGGAGCAGCCTCAGGATAACGGCCTCGCACTCCACAGGGTTCAGAGAGCAGGTGGAGTAGGCCAGGCGACCTCCGACGCACAGCAGCTCCGCTCCACGGTGCCCTATCCGGTACTGCACACTGCAAGCAGACAGTACTGTCGATTAGATTTAATTTTGATAAATACTAGTGCACTTCTCAATGAAAACAATGTGTTACTTTACCCGTGTAAATTGTTGCCTTGCCCCGCTGACCACTTCAACCAGATGTCGGCGTTTTTCCTCAAGGTTCCGTCACCCGAGCAGGGAACATCACAAAGTATTCTGTCAAACTTTAGCAGCCGGCTCCCTGGAGTATCTGCAGACACTACTTTCAAGTCCTTTCCTGAACTGTCGCCATTTTTTACTTCAGCTCCGGAATTGACGGTAACATCTTTAGATTCTATCAAATTACTTTCAGAATCTTTAACTTGTGTTGGTATATCATCTTTTGTTTCTTTATTTGGACTCTCATCTTTGGTTTCCGGTTTAAGGTCTTTGCTGGCTGACAACGGTCCTTTTCCGTGAGCGTCGGTCGGGATAGGTTCGTTGACATAAGAGTCTGCGATGGTGAGGTGTGGGAGGAAAGCGGCGTCATGGTTGGTGATCAAAATACAAGGGGAGTTAAGCCTCTTGGCCTGGTGGACCAACATGTAGCACCGATTGTTGTCCACATCATTTGCCATCACAAAACCTGCAAGAAAATTGAAGAATGAGTGCTTGAAATAACCATATTATACTCTGTTGCAATGCTGCCAGATAAAAACTAGAGAAAGGCTCAGAGCTTAGGAATCGAGTCACACGATGCGGCGCCAATCGAAGAAGCCTACATCCAGCTGTGGAGAGATGGCTGAAGAAGAAGTGTAAACATGTTTTGAAGTTCTTATATGCCCTGGAAGGCTTTAAGGCTCGACAGCTGATTCGCAAAAATGCAGATCTGTCAAATAACGTCAATAGATCATCCGCTTTCAAGCCGTGCGCGAGATGTTATCTGAGCGCAAATCAAATAAAAATTACACATTCGTTACATATTTATAGTACATACGTTGCTAAAACAGTAAGGTTTTGTTAGAAAGAGATGGTCATATATTCATCCATTTCGAGCACCAGTGGAATACCCAGGCGTCCCCGTGGTCCACAGAATAAAAAAGCCGTGGGCTACTATTTGTGTCAAAATGCTTACTTATTTTAACTATTGACAAATGCTCGTTTATTATTCGAGTCGAATTATTATTTTCCGTAAAGAATTAAAGAAACATATTAATAATTCTGCACTATTTTTTAAATTAATGCGTATCGTAATATGATAATCACAAAATAATTATGCCCACACGCATATGTTGATCATTTCCGGCTTGTGACTTTGACTAAATTCAAATAATTTTACGAATTTATTAAAACGAAATACGGTCCGCATATTTATATTACACATTGAACTGAATTTAAAAAAATTTCGTTTTCATAGTCATTTCTTGCATCGAAACATCGATCTGCACAAATAAATTTTATTAAATAAACTTGGTATACACCTATTTGAAAATTAAAACGTTGCATTGTTTTACACACTTATACGCGTGCGCACTGCGCAGGCACAAACTGCGACGTTGTCAAACGTCAGATATATACGTGAAATTTACGCACTTTAAAATTTTGATCATATCAACCAAAAACCTTATAGTATGAGTGAAACTCAAATGCTTTTGACAATATAATATGCTATTAATTAACAATAAAGTAATATTTGCATATAATATACGTTTTATAGTGATTTTATATAGATAGAAAAAAAATTCGGCGGAGAGGGCTTGAATGATGAAATTTCACTCTGTGATTTGGAACATAATTATACTGTGTTTTAACTTGTTTCTAATAAAAAAAACTAACTTTTAAATAGTGGGTGAGGTTTCAAAGTCCGGGATTAAGTAGAATATATCGCTTAAAATCATATTTTTATATGAATAAACAACATTTGAAAAACATCAAAATACGTAAAAATTTCTTGTAAGTTTGAACCATTATAACTTTATAAGTATTGAATATTTCTTAATTTCCTACGTACAGATTCTAGATAATTAAGTAAACTTTATACGTATAAAAAAAACATATTATGCTTACATACAAAATTTAAACGAAATACTCTTCGTCCGGGAACATTAGAAATGTTTTTTTTGCCGCGGCCTGTGGATTAATGCCTATATTTTTCTTAATTATTATTCTTAATGTTCAGTTTATTACTTTTATATAAGAAAAAAGGTTCTATCTAAGTTATCGCCCTAAAAAAATTGCAATCTATCATATACATTCTGATATAAATGAATAATAAAAACCCACATTTTCGTAAAAAACGCCGAAATATGCATTTGCAGTGAATGTAACGCCTTAATTCACTTTATGTCAGCAGTCCAAAAGGTTATCCACCATTTTAGAGAGGTCTCTAAGTTGTGTAGTGTTCTGCTTGAATAGTTGATAGCTCAATATCATATAAGTTGAATTTGCCATAATCATAAAATTGCTCAATATCATAAAATTGTTGCCAACCTGTGGGTATTTTAGTATCATCACCAGCGTGGAGGAACTCAATCAACTGCGCTGTCTTGGATCCTGGGGAAGCGCACATGTCAAGGACCTGGAATATAAAAAAATGTTATCCTATAGCGGTCGCTAAATAAAGTTTTAAGGTAATTGCTAATCTACTTTGCTTTTGTATTTTCATACAAATTGAATTATGCAGCATTGGTAGGGTCGCAGAAAGAATCAGAAATTATGTTGATTGCATTTTTAAGCAAGCAAGCATGCATTGGCAATTTAGCCAATAGACTACTTCAGACCAAGGACTATCAAAATAAAATTTTATTTTTTCTGGTTTTAGGCTAGCACCACACTAGGCTGATTTTCCATCGCCGATCGTCCGCAGAGGAATGTCACTACTTTTCTTTTCATATAATATACTATTATCAAACACACTGCGCAGACGTTCAGTTGATCCGTTGGTGCAACGTTCGCTTCAACGTGTGTTCCGTTCTCCGCCCGCCGATCTTCCGTTAATGTAAGATTGGCAACGTCTCATCTCATGTTTTAAATGCACATCTGACGAATTGCCCGCATCAGGTTCATTAAAGACTGATTTGCCATGGAAAATATAACAGTTTCCAATTTGACACGACATAAATTCGGCGACAAACGATCAGCGTAGTATGACGCTAGCCTTAGATTCCTTTTTTAATTAAATTTTTATATCAGCGAGGCCACTATTGCTTGCCCAATGTAAATTGGCATGCAGCGACTTTGGAACTAAAACTCGCTCCGCCCGCACCCGGCGCTAACCCCACGCCCTGTAATTCAGTTCAATTTCTTATTTACTCGGGAGCTGTGACATCTTGATTACCAATATACACTGAATTATTATGTCCAAAACATCCAAAACAGTCCGGGATGGTGCAAGAACAATTGCCAATGAAGTATTAAAGTTTTGCGAAGCTGAAAAAGCAAAAATGGACCGGTATTACCATTTGTCAGGTTGACAGATAGAGCGGCCGCCATTACTGTTTTGTGTCTTTAGTGTTGCCCGACCAAATCTCTATTAAAGGCTCTGACACTGGTCACCGGACATTCTGTACATTATGTATTGTGTAATAAATTTACACCCTGACAACTTCTGTTACGCGACAGGGACGCCCTCCCTCGCACGCCAATTTATAGAGGTACGTCTATAGTCAAAATTTAGTAACACTGATTCCTGGTCATTTATTTACATTACCTTGTGGTGTGGCAGCACATTCAGGAGAATTGGAGGGATCATGGACACAGCCTCCTGGCGAGAGATGCTTCCAGAGCTGGTCTCCGCAGTCAGGAAGTTGTGCAGGCGGTAGTAGGCTTCGCTGCGGCGGATGTCCGACCTTGTCAATTGCAGCTGCCACGCCAGCCCTCCTGGATACCTGGACACCATTCAAGTTTGGCAGACTTGCAATTAGCGTCAATATAGTGAAACTTTCTTAATACTTTTTTCAAGGGACCAGCAAATAAAAATTTCTTAGGCGACTTATTAACAATCTGACATCAAATTTTACATTTTAATTAAATTTTTGTGTATCTATATAATGACAATTTAAGGATGTTTTGTTGTATAAAAAATTAATAAAATGTATTTATTTAATTTAAAGGAAGAAACATAAACCAGAGATATTAAACTTTTATTTAAAAATTTGAAATAATATTTCTGGCTTATCCTAGTGTAATGCTAGTAATTCGGAAGAATTTCATTACACAGATAAAGGATATTGCTAACAAAATTCCAAAATCAATATAGATGTGTCATTAGCGACATCTGTAGTCATTTAAGGGGAATGAAATAGCTTTGGTGCCGACCGCTCTGATGATTGTTACGACTCATATGTGAAACGTGGCGTATAATTTAAATATATACTACTTCCAAAAATTAGTAGACATGGTACTATTCTATCATGGGTGGAAATGGCAAACGTTACATTGTGTAAAGTGATCACTTAAGCCAGCCTTACAATAGGTTGTAAGCCCTATGTACACCCAAAGACTTCTATACCCACTTTCCCATAATAATACAGTTTTGTCTCTTTGAGACATCTATAATATACATTGATTGATTAATGATGTCCCTGTGACAAAAATCCAGTACTGTTCTGAAAAATTTGGACATACTCAAAATATTCTGAAAACATATTAAGACAAATGTATTACCCGAACTCGCATAATGTATTAAAGCGAATTTCACCTTTCCAAATTCTGTAATCTGCCGTTAAAACGAATAGCTTTCATTGCAGTTTAACGAATAAAAATTAAAAGATTAAAATGAATGCTGTAGTTACCAGGGGAGACAAATGGGCTTTTTCGATTCCGAGTCTTCGATCTCCCCATCGGCAGCAACAGCACCCTCCTCACTTGAGACGGGCCCAGAGTTGAGGATCTCGGAGAAGAGTTGTCCCCTAACAATGTCCAGCAACACGCCGGCCTCACCCTTGGAGCCTGTGATTCGGAAGGCTGTGGGCAGGTTCTCTTTCAACTTCTTCATGAACTGGTCCCACTCCTCAGCTGGACAGATGTTTTGGGCCTGTTTAGGATAAGAAACCACATTCATATTATAACGAGTCATCCGTTGACATTTCACAGCCGAAGACAAGCACAGGCGCATACCATAGATAAGTGGCGCATGCGCAGAACGGCGGGCCAGTGTGCTCAGACGTGAAATAACAGATAATTCAACAGCGATTTTAGAAAAGTTCTTACCGCAAAAGCGAAGCGTTTTTTTTGAGTTTAAAAAGAGTATTGCGTTGCCAGCGAATGTAAAATGTCAGATAACATGTTGAAGCGATAATGAAGGTTTATTTTACTGTTTTTCATTTCATTTCGACCGAGCCACGACACGTAACAATATTTTACAGAATAATATATGTAAAACCTATTTGGCTAAGTACTTAAATGTGCCTACCATGTGAAAAGCTGGAATATATAAGATTAAAATTTTACTTACGGCTAAATCCAAGATAATGGTCCCATTGCATATACAACGAAGATGATTATTTCACTATATTATTGTATGTGCTAATAACAAAATGAAAGATAATTTACGTTTAAAAAGTAAGTATTAAATAAGATATTACACTTTAAAGTTTCGAAAAATGGACTGCATATTTTTGACATTTCATAGGCATATGAGGTTAGGTTAGGTTATTAGGTTTGGTTTGTTTAATTTAGATTACGATTATTTTAGTTAGATTAAATTAACAGGACATTAAATTATATAGTGAAATACTTATTTTCATTGTATGAACAACGGGACCATAGTCTTGGATTATTCCTTCATAGTTAGTGTTGAGCTATTCACTGTGTATTATACATATACGATGAAAAGCAGACTAACCGACCATTGTATGTAAGTACCGATAGGTACTAGTTTCTAGACAATAAAATATTTTGCTATAGGTAGTCCAATTGTTAAACTTGATAAAGTCGTCTCAATTAGGTACACAATAAATGTTGCTTGTATTAAAAGCTTCTTTGCTCATTGCAATGGCATCCTACTTTGTCTCCTCTTTTTGAAAAATGCTATACTAAAAGGGCACAATGCAGACATTCTATCAGTATTATTTGTTAGTTAAATTTACCTTGTAATAAGTTTCAAATGATGCATTTTCTCGAACAATTTCAGCGTAATGTTTCCTAACATCAGTTTTAGGCTGCGGATTCTTGGCCTGAAATATCAAGATAAATGCGAGTCACTTAAAGCGATTGAATTTTTAAAATCAAAATTAATATTATACTAAACACATATTTTGAATAAACTTGATAATTTTAAATTGGATCGAACCTGTTCTTTTTTATCCCGCTTTCTTTGTGCGAATTTGTTATATTTACGTTTGCCTCCCATGTTTTATAAATATAAAAATGCGTTGCCGGCAAACCTTTCAGCTGACGTAAATAAGTACTATATTCACCACGTTAGTTGTCAAAATTTGTAGGTTAAAAACACAATTCGAAATATGCATCAATGCAATTTTTAAATCAAGGTCTATAGAAAGGTATTCGTTTTTTTTGTTGGCAGTACTTTATCTTTAAAACTTTAAAGGTGTTTTTTATGTTGGCATTATTTGTGATTTTCTAATGTTGGTACACTACTGTCAACTCGGCCATTTCCGTCAGCCAGCTTTTCCGAGCTAGCTTATCCTGGTTCAGCGCTGATCAATTTTTGAGAAGTTGATTAACTCGACCAGAATTTTTATCAATGAATATGGTAAGTTTCACAGCTTTTAATACAATTTTTTTTTTTCTAGTTTTTATTCCCTGTATGGTGCACTTTAGAATTTAAGTCCACGTGTTCCTATCTGTCAACACATCCAACGAATTTAGGCGCGCACGGCACTTAAGAACTTGTTCTAGCCTTATTATTTAGTAATTCATTATCTGCATTGCATTACTTATGATAAATCAAATGCGAAAATTGTACAAAAATAAAACTTATAATTGCTATCTTCTGACAGCCAACATAACCTATATTTTGTACTACTAGTTACGTTTTTCAGTTCATATCGACACTAAAGAAAATCCTGATCAACTTGTCATAGTATTTAAATATCCTAAGACATGGCTCGTCCGTGGTAGCATTTGTAAAATGAAAGTGACAGTGTAAATGTCTGAAAAGATTTGCATTTTGTTTGCAAAGTTATGATCGCAGTTTCGTGTTATGTCCGCAGAGCTCCTCAGCGAACGTGGTGCAGGGCAAGGGAGGAGACGTAGAGAAGCCTACAGCTGAGGCTTCCTTGATCCACAGGATCAGGATCACGCTTACTTCCCGTAACGTCAAGTCCCTGGAGAAGGTGTGCACCGGACTGGTCGCCAACGCCAAGAAGCAGAAGTTGAGGGTTAAGGTATGTCTCCCTTTCTTATATTGGTACTACTAAAATGTGTTTATTTTTTCAAACAAATCATTAAATTACATCAAAGCTTAGATGCGGTGACAATTTTTTTTAAAGGTTTTTCTGTATAAATTATTCAATGTTGTTTGTGAGATGGCAATGTGTGTGTGTATATCGTCATCCTTTTCTTTTTCATTGTGTTTTATCATGTTCCAAGCTATGTATCCAATCAAGTACGATTTTTTTAATGCAAACATCTTAGGTTGCACACTTTTCTCTAAAACGTGGCCCTGGAGTAATGTTGTACAAAGTATGTAACCTCTTTCAAATGCGTTGGACTTATTCTCATTCTTAATAATGTCCACATAGTTTATGAGTGACCAATCTCCATTTGCAACTTAAATATTTTTTGGTTTGATTATGGTTAGTTTAGATTAACACATTGGAATTTTCTGAAGAATGTTTCTTTACACTTTGTGATGACATAATAATGAATCAGAGTCCAATAGTTTATAGAGTTTTTCAGATACGAAATTTACATGTTTGGAGAACAATGTTCACTGCTTCAGGATGAGTTGTACACTAAAATTGAAATATACATTAACATTGTGGGAGGATTGCGGAAAAGAGTTGGAATGGGGAGTGGGGGCTGGAAGAGTTAATTAGGGAATTACATAGTCATTAGAAGGGGAAGAAGGATTGTGTGGGAAAATATTTGATAGAGAATTGTTTACAAATTTTATTTGATTATTATTGTCTTAATATGAACACTTTTTCTTATTTCAAGTATTTCTAAATTGCCAATCAATTAATGCAGATTAACAATTTAGAACTCATCCTAAAGAAGAAAACATTGTTCTGGAAACATGCAGATTTTATATCTATTAAAGTTGTGAAAACAAAGTTATCTGAAAATATTTTTATATGTTTGTTCTGAGAACACAATTACTGGATTTGTCTTTTGCGGGATTATTATTTAACTAAGATATATTATAAATCTCACGAAGAGACGAAGCTATTTATGTGAAACACATATATGGAAGTCTTTTTTACGATGGCCCAGGACCTACAACCTGTATAAGCTGGCTTAAGGGTTCACTTTATGAATGAACATTGCATTATGTAGAGTGATTACTTAAGCCAGCTCATACAGATTGTAAGCACTGGGCCATTGTTTAAAACACTTTCATACAGGTTTTTCATATAAATTGCTTCGTCTGGGTGAGACTCCTATAAGTTATCTTAATCTTAATTAAAGTTACCAGACTTTAATACATTTTAAAATATTTAATCAAATGTGGATCCTTTACCAGATCTCGTTTCCTCTGTCCCAAGTCAAGAAGACTTGTACGAGGATCTAACTGTGTGAATCATGTGTTACAGGGACCAGTGCGCATGCCCACCAAGATCCTTCGTATCACCACCCGTAAGACCCCTTGCGGAGAAGGTTCCAAGACCTGGGATCGCTTCCAGATGCGAATCCACAAGAGAGTCATCGACCTGCACTCTCCTTCCGAGATTGTCAAGCAGATCACCACCATCAACTTGGAGCCGGGTGTAGAAGTTGAGGTCACCATCGCCGATGATTAGACATTACTCTCATTTTATACAAACCATCAATAAAATATATAAAACTTGATATTGCGTCTCGTTTCTATTCCACCCCACCTAAAAATGGTGCTCGATGGACATGCATAATGGTGGCTCAGAACTTTTGATTAAAAATTTTCTGGTAAGTGGCTGAAAGTTTGTTGTAAGTAGTCTAAGGCCAGTATTTAGAGTCAATACTTAGATGATTTAAAGGTTAAGGTACAACTGAAATGCTATTTTGTGCCGAAAATTACGCTTCAAAGGCATACCTTAACCTTTAAATCATCTAAATATTGACTGAATTTGGACCTATAAGCCATCCTCAGTTCAAAGGGTTTGTACTGCACATAAATTTACTTGAGCAGTCTTGGGTGCATCTGGTGAAAGGGTTTACTGCTTCATCATACTGTTTTTAAAGTAAAGATGTATGTGAAATGCATACTGGTAGGTAATGTATAATTTGTACCGATAATTCGTAACTGCTGTCTAGTGCCGATGATTGCCCGTCGAACTGCTTAAAATTAGTTGCCATAATTAATGCATTCAGATTTAAGATACAAATCTCAAATAACGGTTACTGTGTCACTGGTTAAAATACCATCACTAGTAGGTAAATGAGTTTTTCGAAAAAGTTGATAAATTTTTGTACTTGGGGAGTTATTAGTTTGATAGGAAAAACTAGTGAAATAAGGATAACTAAACTATAAGAAATAAAATGAATGTAGTGGATGTTAACTGATGGAAATTTATAAGCTGAAGCAAGATTCAGGAATTCTGGCACTCGCATGTATGTTTCAAAGTGAAGCCGGGACTGAGCTACACCACAAAAGAGGAATGGAAGTAAACTGAATGCAGTATCACTTGGGTTTATGTGTGGAAAACCCATTTGTGATAAGAGTAAAGATTGAAAAATTTAGGAGAGAAAACTGACCATAGCATAGTGAATATCGGGCATGCGGTTAGAACAGGAAGCATGACTTTTATTTAAACATATTTGGAAAAAAAATCTACACTAAATATTTATCTGGCAGAATATTATAAAATATTAAAATTTGAATTTGAAATATATCGGTTTCTTTTCAAAATAAATGCTTAGGAAAAAGTCGTACTTGTTCTACTGCTCGCGCCTGGTGAATATGATTAGCCCTTCGATGTTACTCTTTTCAAATACAAGGCTAGAAATATTCCTGTTTATATTTATCTCTTTCTAATTTAAAAAACGAAATTTTTTTTAGAAATAGTTTCTTATTTGCAATCATGTAACTAGTAATTTTGCAGATGGCAGGACACGAAGGTGGCCCGTTAATGAAGTATTCTAAAATATTTTAGTATATTTGCATAAATTTAACGGCATAATATTTCCGGAATGTTCAGTCAGCTATAAAATTTACTCTTATAAATAACAGGTTTTCAAGATTAAATAATTATGCATCAAATTGACATGTGTCTATGGTTTTTTCTTTACATTGCTCAGCAATTATTATGCTTTGAATAATTTTGCTAACCGTATCTAGAAAAGTATCTGTATAATGTATACAAATAATACAATCAATTATCACTAGGTACCTACATATTCCACGGGCACATTCTATTATGATCAAGCCCCAACAATGGAAGAGCTTGCAAGAGAATACGTGAGGAAGTGAGGGTTGTGTCGGAACTAAAATAAGTTAGTTATTTGATCTCATCAGGAACATGCTGTTTACACATTCAAAAAATTTTTGTCATATTTATTTCTAGGAAAACATTGTAAACTAGCTGTAACCCGTCAAAAATGACGGTACTTTTTTTTTAAATAGAGAAATTCTTTATTGAAAATAAAATACATACATGTTACAGTGACAGTGAATATTACTTTTTTTTATGTGTTTTACTGTCCCCAGAAAAGTTAAAACTTGTGTTTGGGGACAGGAGTACATGATGCATAATGTTAAAGCATGAATGATAAGTATGTCAAGTCAATAAATGGAACAGTGTAGACAGATATACACATCATAAAATAAATATTAGTGATCAAGCATACAAATTATTTTCAGAGAAGTTATTTTTTAAATTCTAACTATTTTTTGTTTTGATTGTGTATTATTCTATTTGTTTAATGTATTTCTTGAATTTTGTATATTGTTCTTCAGTTCTGATATTCATTGGTAAATTATTGAAAAATTTAACACCTAGATAAATGTAGGTAATGGTGTTGTGTGGCTGTTTTGTTATATTTAGGAATGTATAAACATCCTATTATTTAAGCTCTTTGGCTATGAATATGAGAATTATGAGTTTGTGGTGTATTTATATTTTGTTGAATGAATGTCTCTTTATGTATTTGTAATATTGAAGTGTTTTTATAGGCATAATCTGTCTAATATTGGACCATTAATTTCTTTAAAAAGTAAATCTGTAGGGAAGGTTTAAGATTTTTTTTGGTTCCTAAAAAATAAGTGTGTATTTATTTATATAAAAAAAAGATTTATACTATAAAGAAGTTACGGACGTTATACGAAGTTACAACGGACAGACAACGAAATTATCATAATTGAGATTAAATACCTATTTATCTTCTAATTTTTACCTTACCATACCTTTTAATTTTGATTCATTTTCCAGAAATATTAGTTATGTATAACTTGCATAAACGTGTGAACCGCACATATCCGAGTCTTATCCGAATTTTAACTATTTTATATCTATGATGTTCACTGAATTAGGTTTGAATCTGATGTTGAGAGGAGAAAATAAAATCAATCCACAACTTCTTGATTGTAATATGTAGTTACTTGATAATCAAGTCAATGTTTAAAGGGCAAGAGGTGTCAGAAACAAATTTACCATTTAGTCGCAAATTAAAACAAACTTCCGCAAAGTTTGTGAAAATCTGAAAACTGTTGTAAAATGTTGAATAATATCCTTTCAAAATTAGCGGGACCTGTGATGACTAACTTACATATTTCCGTCCGTCGCCGCCAGATGTCAGCATTAGGAATGGGCGTAGCAACGCATTCCTATGTTTACGAATGACGTAATATAGCAAGATGGCGTCAGTTTTGCCGCGCATGTCCGCCGAGTAGTCACTCCCTGCCCCAGTCCCCCGTGTTGCGTATCGAAGGATTGTCGATCCGTGCGCAATAAATGACAATAATATAACAAAATTCAAGTCTTTTGTGTTTGACTTGAAAAATAACCCACCATAAGTGCACCGTTTCTCAGATTATGCGCACGGAAATTAACTCGAACGACTCTGTTTATGTGCCCAGCCCTTCAATAGTGCGTTGATTTGTGGACAAGTGTCAAGTGTTTTATGCATCTTACCCTGAATTGGATGGATTTATTTTGACTTGAAGGTGAGCAAAATCAAATTTAATATATGTGTGCATTCGATTAGTGTAAATAGCCGGTACAACACTTCTGTAAGGTTTTCGCCGAGTATTTTTAACATAGCTCGGGGCAAACCTACTTTTGTGTCAGTTTGGACGACGTGACACTGATTTCTCCAGCCGAAATGGTAATTTTAGACAATCCGGTACTCATCCGGTTAATAATCTCCAACAAAGTGCAGTAAACATGCGAAAATATGTTATTAACGACATTTTTGCTTTCAAATTCCGGTTACATACACAACCTGACGAATATGTGCGCGAGATTGTCCGGATGACCGTTATATTTAGAGCTTGAGTAAACATTCCACGTAAATAAGAAGGAAGACCAGCCCAGCGCTATTGAGATTATTCAATTAAGTGTTATTTCGGGTAGAAATTGACTGATACGATGATGTCATGGTGGCGGTCACTCCCAACCGTGCCGGCGTGCCGCGGCCAATAAAAGTGTTTTTATGTGTGTGACCTTACTCGCCGCGCAGAACCTCAATTCGCTCGTCGGCTCGACCAGCTTTCGTTTGATTTCTTGGATTAAAGTTGCCCGCGCGCATTACATCCTTCGCCTGTCCTCGTTTGTTCCCGAAATAAATGTTATTATTATTTTTGCGTTGACCAAAAGTTTCGCGTGTCTGGTATTCTTTCAAGGTTATCTGCCCGCACCGCATCTGAAAACAGGCTTATTTATTTGTTCTGATTCAGATGCTCAATCGATGAATGGTGTATCAAAGGCGTGTCAGACTTAAAAGATGCTCTCAATCGCGCTGTCGTCATACTCGTGACAAACAAACTGGCAGGCCCTTTGAGAGTGGCAACTCGAGATTTATGACATTATTTTCTTTATAATTTCGAATGAATGCTTAGCTAAGCTGAATGCATCAGGTATATAAATAGACCCGTGTCGTGTGACCCGCCCATAACCTTTGGATGGAGCACTGTGTAAGATAAATTACATGACCCGAGTATGATGTCACCCAATTTGTCACTCTGTTAAAAAAAACTTTGTTTTCTCACTCAATTGGCACAAATTGAGCGACTTTGTAATTATTATAGAATTATTATTATTATTATAGAATAAACTTATGAGTAGCGCCCAGATAGCAAATGCAAAGTTTGAAATTAAATCAGTCCAGAGTTAACTAACGGTTAGCCTTCTACTGACAGTGACGACCAGGTCATGATGTCATTTTCGGACATGACATAAAAGTAACAGGAATGCTTCTTAGACCTTATACTATGCTTGTACAAATCAATAATAGAATATGAGATCATAGCATGATAATATGAGATCATAACTTTATTATTAGTATTTAATATTTTCGCCCCTATTTTTGAGTCAAATTTATGATTATTTTCTATGAGGTGGTTGGCAAATTCGGAAAAATTGTTGTTATTAAGACACCTCATATGTTCTTTGATTCTAGTATTAAAATTACGAGACGTCCTTCCAATATAATGTGTTGGACACGAGCTACATGTTAACTGGTAGATTCCCGTGTTGTCCATTATACTATTTTAATCTTTATTTTTAATAAGTATCTTTCCTATGTTATTGTTAGTATACAAAGCCGGTTTAATATTTATAGGAAAAGCCTTGGATACAGTATTAGTTAATTTATCTATAAATAAAATTTTTCTCCATTTATTATTATTGTTTTCTTTTATAGATGGATATAAACATTGTTTTATAAGTTTTTGTTTTAATTTTTTAATAGTAATGTTTTGTCATCTCCCCAACGCGCCATATTTGTTTCACCTGTCGTGGACTGAGAATAATGAAAATGCAAATCGATACTAGATACTAGCTGCGAATGACATTAGCACGCTCATATAAGCAAGCCTGTTCCCACATGCTCAAAAGATACACCTTTCCCCCGCAAATCAAATGAGCATGCTCACTACTAGCAATGTGCATACACACACGCTACTAAGTAGCAATAACTCAAGAAGCTCAACACTGCGCATGCTCACGTGCCACTAATGAGTATCAGTACCTTTACGCGACTCTGTTAAATGCTGTGAGCGCCATAAGCTTGATTAGACGCACTTTCATTGATTTACATAATCATTCTGCAGTCTGTGGACAACAGTCCTCAGCCTTTGAGACACCCTTAACCCCACCCCTATCCCGCGCTCGGTGTGGGCAGCAGTTAAAAAGTTAATTCACACTGGACGGCCGAATGGACGGACGACATCCGGAATCCGCGCCACGCAAGTCAAGTTGGCTATAGTAAATATACTATCCACCGACGTTTGACGCGAGTTATTGGAGAGCGACGGCCCACTTCTCCCGAGGCTGGAAATGTCACCGGACTGATTCATTCCTCCGCGCAGCTCTCAGGTAGGTGCCGCCGTAGATAGAAACCACGACTGGAAAAATCGATCTCGTTATGAGCACAACGAAATTACAAATTTGTTTTTATTACGGTACGAACATGCCGAAGATGCTTCACTACGATACCTCGCGGTCGCGGTTTCAGCTCGCTACCTCGATGTCGATACTTGCTACTTACATGGATGGCGGTGCGAACATGTCGGTTCGGTCGCACCTCGATGACATTCAATTCACAGTATTTATCAAGTAAAAAATCGAACGGAAGTGGCACTATGTAGAATCGCCAAGTGAAAACAATGAACTGATGGGAGACAATGTTTATTTTACAGTTTAAAAGATACCTACGGCGATCGTGACATGAACAATACGGCATTAATGATAATGACAGCTCCATTTGTTTTTACATCGCCGCTCGCGGTCGACCGCGATGTAAAAACAAAATATTTTGTTTTTACGTAAGCATCGAGGTAAAAATCCATGTATTTGTTTTACACGCAGGTGACATCGAGGTAGCGAGCTAAACCGCGACCGCGAGGCATCGCAGTGAAGCATCTTCGGCATGTTCGTACCCTAACGGTTGCTCCAGTCCCGGACGAGGGCCTGTAACGTGCGCGTCGCCGACACCGGCTCTTATCACCGCCAATGTGTGTGGCCACAGCTGCACTCAATTGTAACGTGTGAGGTTGCCCAACACCGCACCGTGCCCCACTTTTGCAGATAAATAAACCAGCGATGCGTCGTCCGTCATGACTGCATCGGCAGCGCCGCGCTGATCTTGGCTCGGTGACCGCCGTGACAACTTTGATGACCCTCCGTGTACTTAGGTGTAGGCGCCCCCTTACCGAATAAAGTAGGGGGAAATCGCGTTTGTTGATGCCTTTGATCATTTATTCATTAATATTCTTTGGTCTTCTACTGTCGACCGGTTGTAGTCGGTAAAAAAGAAACCGCCCTGGTCACACGACCAACTCTTTTCAGTGATATTGTGTCGATTTGTTAGAATCAGACATGTCCTTAATTAACAAACATTGTGCGAAAGGTCTTGACACATATTGTCACTATCGATATTGAGATATATTAAATAAATAATGATAGCAAACATAGAGTGAAGAGAAATACAAACAAATCATAAAATTAGATTAGCGCAATTAAGCGGAGAGAGCGTCCTCCCCAGTCCATATCGTTATGACACTCCATTTATTTGAATTTCAAGTTTGAAGCTGTTCAAACTGTAGTTGTAGTTGAGTCTGGCATTCTCGGTCAGTTACCGAACCGTTTGTTCAAAGCATGTACGCTTTCTTTATTGAAAGTACAATAAGATTGAAGCAGCGTTTTCAACGCAAAATATGATAAAATATAACTGATTTCGGCTCGGTGGAG
The DNA here is from genome assembly GCA_016648135.1 of Agrypnia vestita. NCBI lineage: Eukaryota > Metazoa > Arthropoda > Insecta > Trichoptera > Phryganeidae > Agrypnia > Agrypnia vestita. The sequence continues at coordinate 214,327 of JADDOH010000195.1, forward strand.
AGCTGCCATGAGCGGTGAGAGTCGCTGCGGCGGATGACCTCGTGAGTAGTGAACGTTGCAAATTTTACCACTCCTTAAAAGTTGCGCAAAGCTCCATTACTCTGTTAAAATTATAAGTGAACTGTACAAAAATGCTTTGAATGGAAAAAATAAACATTAATCATTATTCGGCATTTTTGTGTTATTTGGTCACCCGGTGTATAGTCGGGTCTCCACGATCGCCACGCCCCGATGATGTGTTATCTGAAATGCAGTTAGATATATTGTCAACAATCCTGTATTGATTGTCGATAGGTTATCAGCCGAGCGTTCGGTGGAGTGGGCGCTGACTATTTTTATAGCAACGCCAATAGCATTTAAAAGTTTATAATTTTAATGGGATTATATTTATAATATTCTTTTTTAATTTTATTCGGTCATCCAACAGGGAGACATAATTGCTTGGTGGGACAAAATACAGAAAAAATAGTTAAATGTCTCCCACAATTAAAGGATGATACCGATATACATAATTATAGACAAGTCAATTTGATGTGAATAACAGATTAAACAATTTTCCAGTTTCATTTAAGTGATTGTTCCTAATTTAACTATCAGAAACATGAAAGGGTTCGTAATGTATATAATTCACATGGTCAGGGAGAGGTTTCTAGAATGTGCCTCACCATATGACGATACTCTTCATATTTAGTATTAAAATATCTATTGAATGCAAAAGGTTATTATAATCTGAGCATATGCGTGGGATGAGAGAGGACTTCATATTATTGGAATTCTGTGAATAAAAGCTCTTGTATTTTTCTGTGTAAACACTCATGCAAATTGCTCACTTATCAGGCACCGTCCTAGATCATCCCTGAGAACACACAATCCTTCCATTCCATCCGTACATATTATATTCGTACATATTCCCGCAAAGAGGTGCGAATTTCGTAACCACGAAAAAAATATTATTTTAAATAGTTGTCGCCTTGTTACATTATCATTTTCTATTTACGTTTTATCGTTGGGCGGCAACGTTGAAGTGTCCAGTATGGGGCCTCGGTACAACTGCCGCCTTTTTGGGAAGGAATTCTGCATTCCTCGATCGGCCGCGCTCTGTATGCGGGCCGCGTCCGCAAATGCACCTGGAACCACCGCGGCCACAAGGTTGCTAAACGGCTGCCGCGGTGGTGCAGGATCTCCACACTATATTGTACAAGGTGTCTTGTTTATTATCAATATAGCGTACGTTTTCGGCTCTGTACCTAGGTACTTAGCGTACCTCCCGAAGTTGTTTGGTTTCTTCGCATCTTGCTGGCCTCTGTAAAAAATCGGCTGTTTATGTCGACCGAGGGCAGGCAGCAACATACGGCTTTGTGTGTATGTGTCGTATACAAAAATGCGGACTTATATTTTCATGGAGGTGCGTACTTTTTTTCTGGTTTTATTGTGCCCTACAGGTCGCGTTTTTTTAATAAATCAACACAATGTGATACTTTTATGAACTTGAGATGCTTTATGCGGTAGTGGCGATTTTATATTGGTCCGAGTTTGCGCATTTACAATACATTGTGTTCAGCCTGCCTAAATTCTCAGATTCAAAGCGACACATCTTAATCTTGGAAAAAGCTTTTTAAAATCGTACGAGGAAGGTTCTGTTTGAGTTTAATGATAATGGAAATTGACCGTTCTCGCCCGCACTCACCGAACGCACCCCTGACCGGCGGCCAATTTTTGATCGCGTCGCATGACACGAGCCCATTTCCTATTGGTCAGGCCGTCGGGTCTAGAGGTCTAGACTGCGCGTGATTGGACAATCCTCGTGCCGGTAATGGGGGAGCCCTTCGGTCCCGCCGGTAAGGGGGCTCGCGTGACGTCTGGGCGCGGGACGCTTCTGAGGGTCGAAAGCTGCGAACACGGTTGTGGAAGCCAAATTATAATCTCCGAGCTATTTAGTACGGCATGTCAAAAGGGGGTGGTTATAGAGAAGCCGAGGGATGCCATCAAATTTTGTACGAAGACAATAGTATGTTAAGAGGTCCACACGGTGTCTATTATGAACACGATGTGATGAAAGTATGTAAGAATGTGCTCGCCGTCGATGTAAACTCATGTTCTACTTAGTACTTTGCTCAGAGTACACCGTGGCTTATTCCAATACAATGTAAAGCACATATGATAATCAGCATTGTAAATTTAAATTAATGTTTATTTTTGTTTTTTAGAAAAATCTTCGGGGTCGTAAGGGTAAATTCAAACGATAAAGTGACCACTTTTATTACTTTCTCCACGGAAAACCACAGCGTAGTATTTTTTTACGTACCTAATACTGCTTCGTCACCCATCGCGCCTATCAAAGCAACAGATAACGCGTCTGGCTGCGTATCAGAAGATCCCAGGCTCGAAACCCGGCAGAATGCTTTATCGATGTGATAATGAGCAAATAAATAAATGTATTTCGAGGAAAATAAGTTTTCTTCGACTCAATTAGGGCCGGTTTTTAGCTTGATTAGTAGTAAAAGTAAAATTATGAAAAATGATAGATTTTTGCGAAAACGGGTAGCTTCATTGGTGGAAAATGCAAAATTCTGCGCTCTTTTTCTTAACTGCTGATTGAACAACAGGGCCTTAAGGGCAATGCGTATGTGACTAACTTTAAAAAAAACTTTTAATCCAACTCCCCAAAAAACGTCCAATCAATCCGTGTTGTTGGACGCAGTGCAAGCAAAAACTGCAAAATTCAAAAAGTGCAAGCGAGGCAGTGTGATGTCGCCGGCGATGAGGGATATTTTAATGCTGCGTTTGATATTTTGCATCACCACCGATATTGGCGCTGACTCATGATGATTCCACTCAGAATGATTCCAAGAGGCCATTGCTAATGTGCATACATCATTTGATACGAGCTGCAGGCGAAACCAAACGAAGGATGTAGATTAAATTATACAAGAAACATTTTATGAACGGTCACTGCATGAGTACATTCGTTGACTTTAGATATTTATGTATCTACAGTGCTTATTCTCATCGTAGCATCACATATCCTAGGTAACAGCTTCGCGATTGTTAGTCTCCCCAAAACCTGTTTTTCAATTTTAAAAAGCTACCTATTTATTTTTTATTAAATAAAAAATAAATACGTAGCTTTCCTAGCCTCCTGGTAGCAGATTATATTCTCATATACTATAATATAAGATTATTCGCGGATGATACATTAATCTACATATCAGGCGAGGATTATACAGACGCAATAGATAAACTGAATGAAGACTTTAGTAGTATATAAGTCTGGTTAAAAATAAATCAACTTAAATGAAATTTTAGCAAAACAAAATACTTGGAAATAGGCAAAAAACATCAAATATAGTGAAAAATGTAAATATTGACTTTGGCAGCAAATTTTGAATAATATTCTAAAAAAAATATCAAAAAAACATTTTTTTTGGAAGATTGAGAAAAAAATTTACTATGTAGTGCAGAGTTAATATACAAAACTATATTAACTTTTCACATCAACTATTGTGCTACGTTCTTCTATTTGGCCAATGAAGGAAACATCAAGAAACTACAAGTGATGCAAAACAGGGCAATGAGAATCATATTAAAAAAAAGTAAATACATCAGAATTGAAGAAATAAGAAAAGCACTCAATTGGTTGGAAATTAAAAAAATACTTATTTATAAAGTTCTCATATTTATACATAAAATTTTCAATAACAAAATGACAAAATATTTTTTAAACAAAATTATCGTAAATAGTGATTTACATACCAGAAACAGAAATAGAATAAGATTGCCATATAAGAAAAAAGTATATACACAGAATTGTCTAATGTACAGGGTGTAAAAATATATGATAAAGTGTTAAGTACTAGTTAATATACAAATTGTAGTATTAACTAACTTAAGAAATAATAAAAAAATACTTCTAGAATCTGAGCCAAGCGTTGGACCTTTCCGTCATAGCTAGTTCTGGTACATATTAATCTGTAATATAAATCTGTAACACTATACGGCCACGGATGTTATCGATGGATAATTGCGTTTTGTCACAAAACAGTATAAGGATGTCACAACGTAACAGCAAAATATGTTTACAGGTACGTGAATATTTTGAGATGAAATCGTGTGTAGGTATGCGAGGTTCGCTTTTTGAAGAGAGAATAAATTTGTGTAGGTACACGGTTTTCATTATTAAAACCCTCAAGCTCATCCAAGCCAAGGAAGTGTCGAGGCCTGGAGGATCGGTTTCCTGTTTACCTCGATTGCTTTTATTTTACGTCCTGCAGAGTTACGGACGACGCAATTAATACCCTTACACATTTGGCATCTCTGTTACTTTTCCGTTGGGCCCATAAAAAGAAAGCTTTGTTTTATAGATTTTGTAGATTTATGAACAGAAGCCACAGCTTAGCAGGCATTTTTTTCGCTTTGTTTGATAATATTACTAACCCTTGTGCTAATATCAATGTACGTGGCATCCGAAATATACCCCGATGTGGTAACCATTTCTAGAATTTTCGAAACGGAAGAGGTCGCACGGCTTCGTGCGTCAAACTGTCCAGTCAACCACCGTACAGCGAGAAGATAACTAGCGGTTGACTAATACGCACTAAAAGATAACTAGCGGTTAAGTGAGTGTGGATAAACAATTTGTACACGTACTTTGTTAAACATCGTTTCCGATAATATTAATACTGTTGTTCACAAACTTTTTTCAGCTCTTTTAAAACGAATGCGTGTTCGTGTGGTTAGTAATTGCGTGTTGTCATGTTGTAACTGTTTCTGACCCAACAATATATTTGGTTCCGATTGTAGGATGCGTATTTCCAATACCTTTTAGTAATACACGCATCCTGCCTTCGACACGGCTGGCAATACCGTGTCGAAGGCAGGATGTGTCCATTTACACGTGCCCAAGGCACGCCATTCGTGCTTGTCGCTCGAGCGATACCACGGAGATGTTAATCGGCCGGACATCCCTATTTATATTCACCGGATCTCGAGCGCTTCCTTAGCGTGCATGACGCGGTCGGAGACACGCGGCACAATAGCCCGGCATATTCATCGCGGAAGGTTCCGGACGACCGTGAAAGTGTGAGAAGGTTGGCAATGTTTGTTCGGGATATCTTATCTTGTGGCTGTATATATTTTATTCGCCGTCAAGCAGATAGGTGCTGTCAAGAGATAAGGTAACAACCGTTACTCCATGGCTACTAAGGTCCGATGTTTGGCAGGAAACCCGTTTGCACGGCATTATCAAATCAAGCAAACAAACCTAAACAAACTAATGATAGTGAAAGCGGACCTGTAGTGTGATGCGTAATCTACAAAATAGTTTAGTTAAGAGTAACGATATATGATAAGTAGTAGGTAGGGACGGGAGTGGTAGCCGGCGGATAGGTGACTATTTTCTTCGGGGTCTTTGAGTGCAAATGACCAAAATATTACACATTTTTGTAGAAGAGGGTGGCAAGAGGAGGGTCCCAAAGAGCAGCTATGTAAAATTTGGTTAAATCGATCAAGGATGTTTGAACACGGAATGTAGATTATTGGGAAATGGGACAGATTTATGGAGAGGTGAGTGGTAATAAAAGGAAGCACGCTCCTTACATTCTTCTTTGATCCAGGCCGAAGTAAACACAGCACTGGGTTTCTCCCTTATCAGAAGGGCAGTAGATCTTGAATTTACCTTATCAGAAGGCTTTACGATCACGCTAACTGGGCACACACGACAGTCAAGACAGTTCAAAATTACAAAGTCATAGAAAAGAGATTTTGATAGAGCGTGCACTATGAAAAGTGGATGTGTTCAGTGACATCTGATCCTGATCTTAAAAATCGAACCAGGTGTAAGGTTGTACAGGATATAGACAGGTATATATATTTTTCAATTTTTTTATACACTATCTTTTGTCAGCTATTCTGCATATTTTTCGCACTGCACTACTACTGCTTAGTACTAGCTGCTAGCTACTTAAATCCTTTTGAATTAATCACATTTCACCGATACTTTAGAAGAGGATTAAAACGGTCAACAGAAATATCCCACTTCATCTCGAAGCTAATACAAGTTTATCCAATTATTGTTGTTTGTCTCCGCCGGTCGTATTTATATTCCGCGCTCTGTTTCGCGTTGCGTAATTGCGCGCTCGCTCGCTCGCTCCTCCATTGCAAATAGCGAGATAAGAAATGAGGATATTACTTCTCTCGGTGCAGATATAACACACGCTCTTTGTGTGCAGACGAAAGTTGAGCACGCGCGCAGATCATCGGGCGGAGGTCGCTCGCGTGAGAAATGCACCGAGTGTGGCAATGTGATTCCCGGGATGCACCTTCGCGTGGGGAACTTGCACTAGTCGCCTTCGATGCAGTTTCCTCGCGCACCCACACGACCTTTCTATTTCTGGAACTTATTTTCCGTCATAGTGTCTAACATTCTGCTGGATGTCAGCTTGATCTCCATATTGCGAAGGGCATGTAGACAGCATTGAGCGTGTCCAACATTTACCAGAGAGATAAGCGTATTAATACAAAACATAGAACACAATAACCTATCGAAGAGACTGAAATTACTCACCTTACACGATGGAAGAAAAATTAGTGATATAGGTAGTTCTTCTTTACAAAATTGTAAATAATATGTTGGACAGCCCTGACCTTGTAGCGTGTATCAATTACAATATCCCATCCTTACATAGAACTCGACAAATTGTCACCTTTCGTTGCCACAATTCCAGAACGAATTACCAGTCAAATTCGGTGATCAGCAGAATATTAAATACTGTTAATGAATATTATGGTTATATGGTTGACATTTTCAATGACTATCTAGTGAAAATAAATATAACACTTAAAGAGACGATATTATTTCAATACTAACTTCCATTATTACTTTATACATGTTATGTTAAGATATGTAATTTTTTTTTAATGTATACACATTACTGCTTTGTACTTTATATTTCTATACTCATATTTTACTGCTTATACCTTTTACTACTTATACATGTACTTAATATGTTTTTATGACTTTATATTTTTATATCTTGCATGTAGGGACTGCTTATACATACTTAATATTATTTTTATATAAATATTTGTATATTACAAAAATTTTGTATGTAAAAGCCTACAATGGGCGTGAACGAATAAATAAATAAATTAGTATATATATATATACAGGTAGCTTTTAATTTTAGAAATAGGGTGCCAAGTCAGGCGGAATAGGCAGGATGATCTGATTGGGTAATCGCGTTATTGGCCAGAAATCCTCTCACAGTGAGCGCGCGGTGACCGCTCTAAATATCGATCGCCCAGTGCCCACGCAGATATCTGTTGTCCTTCCAATACCCAACCTAACTAAAAAGTGGCTCTCTCGGCTTGATATTAACCCTCGTATTAGTTTAAACCAGAATTTCCGCGCGATTTCGATACAATTACCTATTAAATTGTCACACTTGTACGAAAGGTCAAGAACAAGCGCTGCACGACGTCTGATCGAATTGCAGACGCCTCGGTGCTCTCCATTCAGGTTCCTCGTCGTGCTGCCGTAGTGGATGCGTGAAAGTCGATATGCAACTCGAGCTTGCAAATGAGATTGCGGAATGTCGTCATTGTGTATAAATAAGTGTGAATGAGTGTCGGGTGATGTAACGAGGAAGAGGAGGACAGGTTAGAGTGGCGTGGGCCGGATCCGTAACGTGAACCGTTGTTGCAGTTGTGTGCAGAATTCTTAATTTCGGCGGTTCGTTCGTTCAAGTTCTCTTTTTTCGGTACTCCTTACTCTTATTACTCTTATTACCGCATTATCCTACTACGTACAATTAATAATTAAGAAAAAACACAATTCACTTCGATAATTATTTTCATGTAATAATTGACTTGTCTAAACTGACTCGCTTGACAGAAATCCAAATCTTGTCGACACCGACTGATTTGTGCGTGAGAGAGGTTAACCCAGGGGTCTCTTCAAACTCAGCAAATTCGTGTTGAATTTGTCAATCATGGAAGGGACATAAGTAGTCAATCGATGCAGCCGAGGCATATCTGAATGCCAAAAATAAAATAGTAAGTGATATCGCGTTTGCCTTATCAGAAATACTGCCGGGTTACAATAATGAAAGATACTTTAGTTACAACCAATTTTCGTAAAGCTCGTTCTGTACTAAAATTGTAAGTTCATCGCACCGCGCGTGTTCTAGCAAAATATCCTTGTCGTAATATCGACTCTTATTGGACACCGGGCGATAAAATACGTTATTTTATTGGTAACCGTACGCTTCGGGGGATTATTGGTTTCCCAATGAATTTACGCTAAATGGAAATGGTATATGTATTAGATACATATGCCCTATAAGAATCATGGCACAAAATAAGAATCAAAATATTTAATGGCACGGAACATTCTGCAATTGCGAATATTCTAGTCGACATTAAAAATAACAACACTAATATTTAGTTAAAAAATATAAACACTAATATTTATTCACCAATTTAAAGATTGGTTTATATTTTAAGTAAGTAAGTAATAAAAAAGGTGTGGCGTATACGATACAACTACAAATTAGACGCACCATTCGGCAAACCCAGTATCCCCTGAGTTGTCTAGATTCAGCGAAAAAACCAATTGGTCGAAGTTCAGCTACGGTGGTTGGTTGGGGTACGATAGCGGACATCGCTCGTGGAAGCCAGAGTCCGCAGCGGCCAGTTGCGTCATCGATGATGATGAATTTATAATATTGTCTCCCTTTCTCAACTTTGTTTATTTTTTTGGTGACGTCATTATTTAGCTGTTACCTCGTTTTGTTTTAATCCATCAGTGACTGGCTGCCTCCTGGACAGTCGTCTCGCGGTCTGCGAGGTCCGCTCACTCACCGCACGATGATTCAGCAGGTGACGTAGGTAGTTGTTATCTGCGCGCGCTTGTGCATCCTGCTCCCTTGACCGGCACGGATCCAGGTCGTCCCGGCCGTGTCGCTTGCCAGAGTCCCCCGACAGTGACAACTGGCAAAAGTAAACAGTGAGTGCGGCCGGTATTTCTGTCCGGCCGGACACTCGAGCGCCGCGCGTGGGCCCCCATTGTTACTGCCCTCGCCAGCCGGGGTGCACTTCCATACCATACACAGTGCCATGTAACTAGTCTAAAACTAGACAAAAAATGGAAAACCGTATATTAAGGTATCGACATAAGGTTTGTTAAACCACTGATCCCGTGCATCTGTCACTCCTTTCGGGCCTCTGCCTGGTTTTCGTCCATTGAATATCTTCATTTTGAAATGTGATCCGTTCATTGCCGTTTACGCTTTTTAACAATGTCAATGACATTGTTCACCTCTGCGCGGGGTTTATTTTTTTCCCTTGTAGCGAATGCATCCCATGTCCCATCGATATTCTTGCTATTTTCAAATTCAATCTCGGCTCGAAGGACCAACGACCTACAAGACCTTCCACAGTATTTATCGGTGGGAGTATATGAATTGTTCTAATGTTTTAGTGGCTACACTAGACTGATAAAAGTGAAGAAAATGAGTGTTTATTTATTTATTTAACACCCTTATGGGATTTTACAAAATATAAAATAAAAAAATCACATACGACAGATATACAATACAGTTAAAAAGATTCAAGTACAAGGTAACAGTTAAAAGTAAAAAATAGTTATAAAGATTACAGTACATCAAGAAGATAAAGTACATATAATAGATTTGTGTAAATTAAAAACAGAAGTGAAAAGAGAAGTTTAAACAGGAAGAAGAAAAATAAAAATTCATTTATCCATTTAGTTGAGACGTAAAGAATTGTTTCAATCTAGTCCTATACACAGTTATACTATCAGCAAAAATGTCGACCACCTCCGCATGTTCATTCCCTAACGAGTGTAGTCTGGGGTTACAGAGTTTGCTGATGCATCAGTTCTGACACTTCCTCTAAAATAGGATAATGTTACTGTAATGTTTTTCTACCTTTCGTGTATGCCTTCTTAGGTGTGGTATGCTGGATGGGGGCTTGTAATAAACGAACTCCGCGTCTTCAGACAATGCGTTTATTAATCAGTACAGCGGTAGCAACACCTGTTCTATGTGAGGCCCCGAAATCGTCTCCGCGCCGACGGCCTCTCCCAATGCGCGTCCCCACTAACCTCCCGTGCTGCGCGCGCATCTCGTACCGTGCGCCGACGCCGCGCAAAACCAATCTTACAGTAAAGTTAGAGGATTGTTGGTAATTATAGGCGGAGTTATCACTTGAGCGGCTCTAGCGGGGCGCGCTGGCACATGTCCAACCATTTAACGCAGTCTGCAGGCCGCGGCCGGCGCTGGAGTCGGACCGTGACGCGCCCTGCCACTGACTACTCTCAAATCTTTCCAACCGACGCCCGTACTATTACTGATTTATGATGACACGTTCAATTTAATTCCACAAATAACTTTTATTCTACACCAATTAATTTTATATCTTATGGGTGATACTTTGCCGGATGTCTCGCGACATTGCTAAAATACTGACATTTATTTGTCTTTTCGCCTGGCTTCCTGGAACGTGAGTTCAGTATTGTTCCGGTCGAATGGAACAACAATATGTTTGGACGCGCGCCGCAGTTTGCGTGTTTTCCCCGCCACCACTCTGTTGGTACCATCAACATAACGGAAGATGGCTGCTTGCTCCATTTCCGAGCTTCCCGCGCTCTGCTCTCGAAGAAAACGAAAGCGGCCGTTTTGAGTAACAGTAAAATGAAGGTTTTTCTGTCACTCGTGCGCCGGGCGCGAGGATGCGCGTCTCCCCACCGAGTCCCACGACAAGCAGTTTGTTTTTCAATTTGTACAAAAACACAAAACAAAGCTAATTTAAGTACTTTTTATTAATTGAGGAATCTTACCAGCTAAAATCATTATAATGTTAGAGCATATTGTGTAATGCATAGACCAATCAAAAAGATTCGCAAATATTTTAGGCGCGGTAAATTGAGACCAAAGTTGGATAAGAGAGTATTTTTAAGTTAATTAATAAATAGTAGTCAACGACAAACAATGGAAAGCGACTGAACATGAAAAGTAAATGAAGAAATTAATTAATCAAACTTCGTAATTCGAGACATCACGAAGTGTTCTTTGTAAGGACCCGCAGGAATAACCGCATTAAATTCACCGTCAACACGCATGCAACGCCTTGGAAACAAATTCTCGTAATTCGTATACATTTTTCATTGTAGGAGCATACCTGAATAAAATAATTACTTAGACTTAGAAATATGCCAGTAGAACTAATTACAGTTTTATGGACTAAATTTTTATTTATTTTTTGTTCACTATGAATTATTTATACTTATTTATTTAAAATACCCTAATTATTGTTAATTTCCCTTTTAAATATGTTTTAATTCTATATTTTAAAATATTTTTTGGTTTATTTTGTCTTCTTAACCTATTTATCTGGTACATGGGTTTAATTATCTTTATTTTACTTTATTTTTTTAAAGTTTCTAATTATTACTATTTGCTTTTGTACTAATTATCTTTATATGCATTGTTTATTTCTCTTAAATATGTTTTATTTCTATTATTTGTTTTTTAATTATGTTAGGTATATAAAAATTGTAACTTCCTTGTACTGTAAAAGGCCACTAGTGCACAGGAATAGGGATGGGGCGAAAGGGGAGTGGAGGTAGGATTCAGGGTAGGGGGGGGGGGAAGGGGAGATGAGATGTACTGAGTGATTGGCCGAAATCGATTTAGTGATGACGATTTAGTGCGTCAGTATCGGTGGTGCTAATGGTCCACTGATTTTCGGAGTGCTTTTATAATAAACCATTTACAGAGCACTTTGTACTCGGGAAATGTGTACCCGCGAGAAAGGGATGGTAAAATGGGTGGAAATACAGGGAATGCGTTCCAAAGAGAACTCAAATAACAAATAAAATAAATAACCGTGCACGCTCATTGTCTATGGTTGATTATAATTTGATAATCTTTCCATGTTTTGCGTCACATCGGAGGGCTTATAGTCGGTCGATCATCGCCATTTCCAGAGCCGAATCAATTACTATACCGTGGGCGTCATCATGCATAAATTACGAATTGTTAATTAAAAATTTTCAACTGAATTAGGAGATTAGCCTCAGAATAACCAATTGATACGTGCTAGCTAGTGATGGATTCCAAAATTCTTACGATCCCGATACTTCTTTAAACTTCCGATTCCCGATTTCGATTCCTACAATGTAAAAGTAATGAATATAAAAATATTATTTTTTAAACCAAAATAATTAATCAATAAGGAAGACATACAGAAAAATCAAATCCCCGAAAAAATATTTGGCTGCAACCAGGATTCGAACCACTCCTCCTTTTCGGGGCAGAGGCACAAATTACTCTGTGTTTCTGCCGCAAGAGGAGGAAGACTAGAGTAATTGGAGAACGCGCCTGCCCCGAAAAGGAGGAGATCCGTGGTTCGAATCCCGGTAGCAGCCAAATATTTTTTCGAGGATTTGATTTTTCTGTATGTCTTTCTTATTGATTAATTAATTTAATTTTAAATTTTACAGAACTTTGTTTTGAAAAAATTGCAACTTCACAATAAGAATGTGTTCTTGAATATAATATTATTCTTACTTCTTTTACGAAAAAATATAATAAATATAAATGAAATATGAACTAAGTTTTTACATACAAGTTTACAATTTTTTTATATCCGAAATGAATAAAAAAGGTCGTTAAGTGGTTTTATAAAGTATATAAGTACTAAAAAATCCAAAGAATCATATTTGACATCGGAAATTACAAAAAGTTAAACTCTCCGATTCCGATCCAAAAGAGTTCCGGTATTTCCGATTCCGATTAATCGTCCCATCACTAATATCTGCTGACCTTTATCGCTAATTGTCCGAAACGAGAAATCAAACTCTCATCGAGGTGAATGTCCAAGCGGTGTGACATCTGCAACGGTACAGAGTCCGTTCTGCACATGGCGCGGTGGCCCCGCTGTGAGACTGCCAGCGCAACCTCATTGCAGAACAACAAGGTGGACTCTAGAAACTTGTAAATAATAAATAATAGGTTTTGATTCATTGTGTTTGATATAGCAAATATGTGTATTTTTTTCGGAGATATCGTAGAGTCCGCGATGTGACGCGCCACTTCTCACGCTGTTTAGCTACAAACGTGAGGCATTCTTTTTGTTTAAAGGGCTGCGATTCAAGTCCACTTCTACCAAACAACTTGGCACACGAGTTTGCTAATTGCGACATAAAAGATAGACAATAAGTGACACAAAACAGGTGAAAACCATCGACACTGCGCAAGAACATAGAACTAGCGCAGCAATCCAGCCAGAACAAAACAGGGCAACCGCGACTCGTTTACAACGGATTTAAACTATACACGACAACAATCTTTACATTGACACATTTGTTTAAGAAAGATGTTGCAAATAGACTAACTGTAATTTGTACTTTTTTAATATTTTCAATTCTAAATATGTTTTTATAAAAAAATATAGATAGACTGATTATTGACAACTCTTCTCGTAGGCTTCTTATATTTGACAAAAAATATGCCGCAGCCGATGTTATTATAATGTCTACTGGGTTATTTTTGCCGTGCGTGCATTGTAGTCCAGAAAACATTCGCTTGATTTATCTAAGCCATCACGCGGCTGGAGCCGGACTCCCACAGCACTATAGCGCACCCATGTAGTGTATATTTGAGCGGCACATTTTAATAATAGCTAATTTCCACACCCGGAATATTGTTTGGCCTTATTAGATGACACCCAAGCCCGCCTCCTCCCTAGTCGCACCCTTGTTAATACACTTAGCGCTTAAAGGCCCGACATTGCAAATTTGACAAAAAAGATGTTAACAATTTAGAGACTGTTTTCTGTATAAAAACCAGATTTATTCATTTTTATTATCTAAAATACTTTGTATGACATCACTTCATTAATTTAATGTTGGCCTTTTCGGTAAGAGCTGACCATGCATGCACAGATGTATACCTCTTTCCATTTAAAGCCATGTATTCACTAGGGTACAAATCGCGAAACATTCCGCTCGGCACGTCGCGTCAACGTCTACGCTCATGTTTCGGGGACAATGACGCGCTCATTTGACGTGTACACACCGGGACTCGCATATCTTGTCGCGGAAATGTCACCCGATGAGGTTATGATGACAGTTGCGGTATCTCATTTGGCGAAAACGGGGTTCCGCGCAATTCGAAATGTTTTTTTGGGTCGCAATTTCAAATTAACGAGGTTTTACTGTAGTAAATTGAATATTATTAAAAACAAGGTCCTTTTTGCAAATAATTATTGTTTTCCACACGTCGCGGAAATGTCGCCCTATGAGGTTATGATGACAGCTGCGTATCTGTTTATGTTAATGAGTTTATCGAAACGTAAGAGGAGAAAAAAGAGGAGAATGCGAAATTATTTACTGCAAAGAGAAAGGAGGACGAACATTCTATGCGATCTTCGATCGATACAGCTCGATGAGTTCAAGAACAATTTCGTTTCCCCACATTGTCATTTTGACAGATACAGCGCATGCGTATTCACTTGTAAACATACCACGTGGTGGTACTGACGCTCCGCATAATGTTGCAGTGAGCTCGCTCGGGTACCGTGCGCATGTCAACGTTGCCACGGCACGTAGAAATGCCGCGCTTTGTTGTGCACGACGTCGCGGAACAGTGCCACGACGTTGCAACGTCACGACAATCGAAATAGTATGTGTAAAACGTGCGTACGAGGCCCATTATTTCCTCGTGTTGGTGTTTTTATCCGTAAACATCACCACAACGAAGCAATGTTCCTCGAACGCACGGCTTACACGTATTAATTTGATTGCCTTTTTTAAATGGAAAGAGGTATACCCGGCGGACACCGGGCCAGATCTGCCCCGGACTTCGTCACACACGCAACATACTTTTGCTTAATTAGTTCTATCCTCAGCAAGTCCACCCCAAACATTCTACATACACTGAAACTCTTCATAATACATTCATAAACTGACATACCATCCGGGCTATGAATAATGAAAAGTACTTAATTGACAACTGTATTCTAAGTAAGTTGCCATATTTGTAGATTCTGATTATACATAATTATCTTAAATTTGAAACACTTCTCTGACATTGTGTGGTGCATGTTGTTGGTACATGATTCTGTAACTTATTCTTTGTAATATAAAAGCTTCTATGCATGCAATGCACCAATATGTGCATAAAATAAATGATTAAAAAAAGAGTTTGGGTGAAGGAATGGCTGAAAAAACGGCATCAATATAGCCATATAGCTCTTCTCAAAGATTTGACAGTCCATAAATGGATCCATGCATTAAATCATTACTTAAGTATAACTTCGTATCTTAAAGCACGGTTAAGATTTATAAAGCTCTATAAAACTTATCCAATACAATTCGTTGTCGCTAAATGACATTTTTCAAATTAATTCTAGGGCAACTACTGAGGCCATATCTGGCGGCCAGATCTGTTGCCCCGCATTCACGTGCGGTTGGAGCATGTCTGGTCATTTATTACTGTATCTTCAGGACGGACGCTCATTAACTGATCTGTAAAACAAAATATGCGAAGAAATCTGTTATCGGGCAAAGGCGCGGTGGGAGTAAGGGGAAGAGGTTACAACATTGAAATGGGACATTTTCAAATGGTCTCATCTAAGGCCTCTGTTGTTCATAAAATGATTTTTATTTTTTATTTATTTATTTAATGAAAACACATTCCGTGATAATTATAACGACTTAGATGAATCAAATAAGTAAAAAATAGATATAGGTATACACTTTTCCCCAAACAATTAACTTGGGGATTTACGATTAATTAAGTATCATTTTAATAAAGTAAATGATGATAGTACAACGTATTTTGTAATAATAAGTGGAAAAATAACTACCGTTCTCAATTAATAATTAAAGTTTTTTTATCGCTACTCCAATAAATGCATTGAATAATAACTAAGCAGTCAATAAGTCCAGCACAAACTTTACGCGATAGACAACAAAAAACCAGACAGATTTGATCATCAAATATCACACAATATTTTTGGACATTTAATAAATATGTATATACTTTCCGTGGCTCATATTGCAGAGAGAGTACATTGTAGCATTTTGAGATACTTCTACCCGTGAGATATCGCACCACCATTCACTTACTGTAATGATAATCCAACGTTTTGCAAAAAAAAAGTTAGAAATATTGAAAAAAAAATGCTAACTTTTTTATTTTATTTATTAGAGACACTAACACGATAATAGGTACATGATACTCTAATAATAAAACATTATAAATGAAGACTATGCCCATTATCCCAATTACAAGTGTCTTCGGCACGCTCTAGTAACATGTATTTTTGCATTTAAGTATATTTTACATGTACATTTATGTGTATTGTATATTTGATGTCGCATACCTCCTTAAGGGGTTATATACAGTCAGGAGGCCCAAAAAAGCGATTTTTCAAGAATTTTTTCTGAGAAGACTTTTAAATTTATAAATGTGAAAATTTGTACACATATTATGGTTACTTTTTACTGTATTTTAACATTTTTGTATTTGTAAAATAATAATTTTGAAAGCTGCCATAGCTGATCTCGAGGAGCTCCTCTCAAAAAAGGCGTCTTGCGGTGACAACGATATCTCTTAACTGGATCATCTAACTGTATATAACCCCTTAATTATTGATATTGGGTCATGATTGCTTGAACATCATCGACTCATTATGCACTATTTGGACTAGCTCTGTCACATCCTGTATATACTTTTGATTGTATATTTACTGAGTTTAAATCTCGATCAAATCCAGGATGAGATGAATCACGCGCCGCCTCCGCAGCTGCTCCGACCCCCGCCCTGGCAGATCCAATTGAAACAATGGCTCTTGAATTTATCGTCACCGATTTTACCGTTACTTACACGGGCCGAGTCAAGTGCTTCGGCAGCATTTCGAAAGGTCCGGTTTCTTCCTTCGAGTTTCAATGGGCCAGAGAGCGGGTTCTAAAGATATTTCTACTCTCGGGAACCACGATATTCCCGACGACGCCCGATTTGGTTTTACCGCTAAGGTCCAGTTTATCAAACAAAACGAAAAGAAGGTATCTTGTCTATACGTGGTAGTTTATATGCTCGTAATAATGTTTTCGGTTCCACGTTTTCTTATGCTTAAGATATAGTATAATTATTATGTGATATTCCAACTTGTCAATTTTGGTTGTAATTTTGGCCCTATTTCTCCAGGCAAACTAGTGACGGGCCCGCTCTGTACTAACTGCCACAATGTAGTGCTACATTGCATTGTGGCAGTTAGTACTTCACACCTTTTGAAGTGTAGTGCACACTACAAACTACACAAACTTAAAAGTTATTTGAAAGAACATACTTCAAATAGTACATTTCATTTCAAAGTGCACACTACAAAGTACACAAACTTCAAAGTTATTGGAAGTACATACTTTAAATAGTACATTTTATTTCAAAGTGCATACTACAAACTACGGAAAGTGGATGTAGATAAATGAAGAAATCTCTGGAAATTGAAACAACCCCCCCCCCCATAGGATAGATTTTGGCACCGAATGACAAAATGTATGGAATTTCGGGATTGAAGAAATATTTGGAAACTGAAACAACACTTTTCAAGAAGCTTTTCTTGTAGGTCATTACAATTTTTCAGTACTACAATTAGTTCACTTCATTTGTACTACAATTTTGTAGTACTGCAATAGTTCACTTCATTAATACTACAATTAGTTCACTTTATTAGTACTACAATTAGTTCACTTTATGTAGTTTATACTACAAATGTACACTTTGTAGTCTTCAAACTGATGAACGTGTGTGTGTTGTAGTCTTCATTTTGAAATGTAATTTTTCCATTCGCTACGGCAAACTAGTCCATTGCCGATGTAGTAACTTAGGGATCCCGGGAGTGCGGAGTTCCTGGAAGCTATTCTCTTTCATTTTTACGTAGCTCTGATTGCAAAAAACGACCGCGACGGTAAAGTGCTGAAATGTTACTATTAGAGTACGAAAATAGTTGTAGAGTTCATCAACTCGATGTTTACAGTGGCGGACGTAAACTCCGGTCCTCGGTACTTCCGCGGCCAGGCGCGAGGTCAGCGGTCGGGGCGCGGCTCCTCATTTTATATTTGCTCAAAACTTTACCAGGCGCGTGCAGTGGGAACATGAAGCGTGACTTTTTTGTAAACGCATACTTTGAAAAAAAAAAAATAGAAATCAAATATTTATGCTACAGATTTTTATGATATATCAAAGTATGAATACTATGATAGATTAGACGTGAATGCAGTGCTGGCTGTAGTATGGGAGATAGAATAAAGAAAGGAGTGCTGAGATGGTTCGGTCACGTGGAACGTACGAACGAGGAAAGGATGGTTAGGAAAATATATGAGGCGAGTGTTGAAGACAACAGAAATAGAGGGCGTACGCGAAAGACCTGGCTTGACCGGATACAAGTGTTTGAGGACGGCCCCGTTAAAAGCCGTAGAACTTTTATGAGAAGATGTATGAATATGGCCGAAGCAAAAGTGGTGTGCCAGGATAGAAGAGTGTGGCGTTCAATCCTCTCTGCCTACCCCCGCGGGGAAACGGCGTGATGGTTGGTTAGTTAGTTATAACAATTGTGATAGAAATATTACGAAATACATGTTGTATTCCGATTTTTTTTTAAATAATCGGTTACGTAAAAGTCATGCTGCGATGTTCCCACTGCACGCCCCTGCTATCGGGTGGGTGGCGCGGGGCGTGTCGTGATCGGTGAGAGTGCAGAGGCCAAGATTATCGGTCATTTCCTTCGCTGATAGAGTATCTCCCTTGGCCGAGAGCGAAGTGTGTTTCCGTGTACCGGACTTGTGCGCACACTTCCCCCACTAAATCCTGTAACCGAGTTGATCATGGTGATGTCAAAATTAAAACTATCTCAAAAACTCATTTGAGAATAATCCTACATTGGTCTCGCTCATTAAAAGCAATGCCACGAAATTATAAGCCTAAAGGTACAGATACACATGCTTATTTAGTGGCATGCTAATGAGCATGTCCTAACAACTGTACACACTTGCTCATTACTGGCATGCTTATTAGTGGCATGCTCATAAATAAGCATGCCCAAAGCTAACAATCAAACACACATGCTTATTAGTGGCATGCTCTTGTCATAGAATAGAGACGCTCTTGTTCAAAATGGAAACTTTGCAAACTGAAATAGAAAATTCAAGTGATCCAATAAATCAAAAAAGTTCCCGAGTTTCTATCCGCACATTTTTGATTTTAGTTTTTATAATTTTTATTGTGAGATTTGAATCATTCATGCCTATTAATAAAGTTTCATAAACATTATTTCTCACTGTATTATTTTTACACAAAGGTGACCGAGTATTCCACAGACATTCGTGATTCCGATAATAAGTCACGAAAAGTAATGTTTTATCATCTCCCCAACGCGCCATATTTGTTTCATCTGTCGCGGACTGAGAAGATCGCATTGATAATAGTAGCCGCGAATCCCGCGAATGACATAAGTATGCTCATAATAAGCAAGTCTGTTCACACATGCTCCAAAGATACCCCTTCTCTATGGTGAATGACAGTGCCATGCTCATTACTAGCAATGTGCGCGTACACACATGCCACTAATAAGCAAGGCCTAAAGAAGGTCGATACTGCGCATGCTCACGTGCCACTAAATAAGCAAGTGTATCTGTAGCTTTATTCGAGAAATAAGAAACACGTAAAGCGCACATAAAAATGTTAACAGAGCTAACGCCAAAGCGCCTAATTTGCCTCCTACTGGGGAGGCAAGTTAGACTCTTTGGCGCTTTGCATTATTTAATTAACTCTGTATCAAAGAAAAATATTTTTATCGGTCAATGCGCCTTCTACGTAACAAAATGCCAGCAAGTATGAAGGAATTAATGATAAAGACTACTTTATTTTATTGACCATAATCCACGTTAACATTGCTTCACTGCTTAAGGGGACCTACCTAGGAAGCGAGAAAAAGACAATTTTTGTTAATTTTTTTTAAGGAAACTGCCGACTGCCGAAAAAGAACAGAAGCATTATCAAAATCGACACAAATATTAAGACCTTCAGGTCTTTAAGAAAATGCAAAAGATTTTTCGAAACGTCTAGGTAGGTATTCCCCCTTAGATAATGCAATATTATAAGATTAAGGTTCTTTTACATACCCAAATATTCCAAGGGCAGAATGAGTCTGAACAAGCTTTGGACGAGCTTTCCAGCTAGCATCAAACGTAATCTTGCCAAATGAATTGGCGAAAACTCACCATCATTACTATATTAAGGTATTTCCGGTCGAGCTAATTTGCTGCTAATCTAAAGTGTACGCTAAAGGCAGTTGAACTTGTTCCTTTATCTGTTCCTTACCTCAGGGAGCAGTGGTGATCGATCTTGCGGCAGCGGCCGCCCGCCCGGCTGGAACAGTAAACTGGGCGACGATCGTAAAAAGTACATAGGACGATCGTAAATAAATGTACGTAAAAAGAGTTTTGGGGCATTAATGTCGCTACCACTTTGTTGCGTGACCTTTTGTTTCCTTTTTTTATGATAAAAATGTTCCACAACTGTCGAGAATTAGAAGGCTATAAACACGCGCGATTCCGTGTGTGCCAACTGAATACTGAGCTATCAGCATTAGTAATTTTTGGATTTTGTCGTACAATGGTTACTATTTACTTGTTGGAACCATCTCGCAACATTTATTTTTGTAGATAATATATGAAATTCTTTTTCTAATAGTGAAGTAGAGAAAGCTCTTCACTGATACGCCATGATGGAAGAGCGAGGGGTCCATTTGTGACCCGGTACTCTGATTGCCACGAGATCAAGTCAAGCCAATATGAAATTCTATCTGTTTCATATAAATAGAAACAGATTGAATTTATATTATTAATTGTGATTATGATTAATGAACTAAGTAATTCAAATAAAAGCAGTAAACAAACAACGCCACTTTATCAGCAGATGATCGTCAAAGCAAATTGACAGTTGGAATACGCACAAAAAATTTAATATGTCAGCAAGTACGGAATTAGTAACAGTGTCATTTCTATAAGTGACGTATATTTTAATACTAAATTGGTCAGCTAGCTTTTTGGTTAGGGCTGATTCATTACGTCAGAGCATTTGCGAGTGGCTCGACTGATTCAATCAAATCAACAAATGGAAGGTTTTAATTTCCATTTATAATTATTTCGCTAATTTGTGCTAAATTTAATTCGTCGTAAATATAATGTGGGAACTCAGCAGTATAGATAGATGACTGCGTTAAAGCATGATTCCAATCGGAATTATTATCGCATTCCACAATTCTGGGCCGCAAATAACTGGTCTGAGAGAAGCGCATATCTTCACTATATATTATTGTAAATGTGGGCGGAGGTGACAGTGCTGCTTGCCGTTAATAACTTTCAATGATTTCGTGATATTCATCCAGCTTCAGCTATTCATCTCTTACTATCGTCTCACTGGCATCGACACGGGTCACGCGAATCGCGAAGATAGCCCGGAGAGGCTGGGCGGCAGGACCGCGACCGCTCCGAGAGGAGTCCGCCGTCCGACAGCTGTGGACTCGTGTCACCGCCGGTGCGGTACATTTGTAATTGTTGTACTTTTTAAAAAGTTTTGAACTAGCAATAATCGCACCTCAGATAAACTTCCTTGCGCAATCCACGCCAATCACGTTTTTTAGTGTGATCCTTGTTTTGTATTTCCCTATTAGGGAGTGCGTCCTTCACCCTGATGTCCCCTCACTGTCCTCCTTCCCACCTAAATTCTATATGTTTTTTTTATTAGGTTCTATTCAGATACAACTTGTACATGTTTAATATAATAGTATGTATGCGTTCGGCGAAAAAGTCCCTTGGACAAACGAGATTAAATACCTGGGTGTTACACTCGATTCAAAACTCACATTTCGCACACACATACAAAATAAGATTGAAACCGCAAATCGCGTCCTTTCAGCCCTCTACCCACTGATGTGCCGGAACAGCAAACTGGCCACAGACAACAAACTTCTGCTATACAAAGCCGTTATACGGCCCATCCTCACATATGCAGCCCCCGTCTGGGGCCACGCCGCAGTCATGCACACTAAAAAACTTCAGATTTTGCGAAACAAGGCCATCCGGTTAGCTCTGGATGCGCCGCGTTGGATCAAAATCAAACAGCTACACCACGACTCAGGTATTCCTCCCGTAATGGAATTCGTTAGACAAACCGCCGAACGATTCTATGCAGGCATCCCAACCCACCAAAATCCCTCCATTAACACTCTGTCGCGCTACGACGAGAACATCCCAAGAAAGTTCAGGAGACCTAAAATGGTCCTCCTACAGGACCCCAACCCCCGGGATCCCCCTCCTGCACCATCTTCGCAGTAACAATCCCCCCCCCCCCAAAATAAACCCCCGCAAGTGAGGTAAATTAATCCCTAACTTCACCTCACATAATGATGAAAGAGCAAGGGGTTTGTGACCCGGTACTCTGCTGGCAACGAGATCAAAGTCAAATATGTATGTATAATATTATTGTTGATAATTTTGTTCTTAGTCCTCCTCACTAAGGGTTCCTGTGCTGAGGTGGAATAGTTTATGCCTATTTACTTTCCATTTTTAAATTTCTACGTAGTTTTTAATACTTCTTTTAATTTATCTACATCGACTTGATTTAGCCATACTTTTATCTTATTTTTGAACTCTTCAATCTTTTCAATATGTTTGAAGTTTTGTTGCAAAATAGATACAGCTTCTTTGGCCAAAAGTTGTGTTGAAAGTTGGTATATTTCTATTTACCATTTTACTGCCTCTCGTATTATATGCCGGTGTGCTATTGTTATATTTTGTGTTTTTAAATTGTTTTAAAAGAATGCTATACGTACTCTCTTACCACGATCTATTGTTATTTTTTAAATAAACTTTCTATTTCTATGTTTGATATATGTTATCTTATTGATTTGTTCTTTTACCTTTTTTCTAATTTTCCTTTTCTTTGATAATTTCTAATAAAGTGTGTTATGTGGAGGAGGTACAGTATTAACGGACTATTGCAAGCCTTTCCGGGTCACGTCGCTCTTTACACGACGTGACACGTAGATGGCCTTTAGAGTAAAAAATTGCCAACCTGGCTACGTGTAGAGGACCTATATGTGAGCTTTCGCTCATAAAACGGTCCTGGGAATGCGGTGGGTGTCCTTTCCATTCACTGTTATACTCGTTAGTAATTGGTTGAACGCTTTTGTTTCTTTATGATGAACTATGTTTTCAAAATTGAACATTGCAGTTCACGGTAAGGCGACTCCTATTGTTGAGCTAGTTTTCTGCTAGTAAGTAATTTATCTCCTCGTACAATTTTTGACTGCTGCGCTCAGTGGTGCGCAATGGAGCGTGCGGAAGAGTTAAAGTTCGCCCCGTCCGTAATGTCCCCGGAGGAGAGATGGCGCGTGACGCGTGACGGGAAGCTATCGGGTGGAAATTCCCCGCCAGTTGTATGGCGACTTGATTTCCTTTATGCTAATATTATCGCATTCGGACCACGCCGCGTTGCACTCTGTCCCGCCATCGCCCGCTCGCTGCTAGCCCGGCTTTATGACCCTCGCGGGCGCCGGTCATTTGAAATTGCTGTTTTTCACATTTGTGCTAGACTCCGAGTCGCGTGCGTACTGCGCCATTATTCCCGCTTTGCTGCTCGTTTATGAAATACTTTCTTTTTTGTAGGCGCCCGCAGCCCCGCTGTTGGGAAATTACCGTCATTTTCTAGTTGCATTTAGCGTGTCCGAATGAGGGGGATATTTCCACGTCCGCATTCTCGAATTTGCGCCGCTACCTACAGAGGCGGGGGAAAATCTATATTTGTTATACGAAACTCTAGTTTAGTTACTGATACACACGCTCAGTATTGAGCTTCTTGAGCCATTGCTATTTAGTAGCGTGTGTGTAGCGATGTGCGTACATTCGCTCAAAAATCAACAGCCGTTTGTTTTATGAGCGTGCTCGATTCATTTGCGGGTGGCAGGGGTATCTTTTGAGCGTGTGTTAACAAGCTTGCTTATGAGCGCGCTAATGTCATTCGCGGCTAGTATCGATTATCAATGCGATCTTCTCAGTCCGCGACAAATATGGCGCGTTGGGGAGATGACAAAACATTACTTTTCGTGACTTATTATAGGAATCGCGAATGTCTGTGGAATACTCGGTCACCGCTATGTAAAAATAATATAGCGAGAAATAAAGAAACTTTATTAAAAGACACGAATGATTCAAATCTTACAATAAAAATTATAAAAACTAAAATCAAAAATGTGCGGATGGAAACTCGGAAACTGATTTGATTTATTAGTTCATTTGAATTTCCTGTTTCAGTTTGAAAAGTTTCCATTTTGAACATGTTCGTCTCTATTCTGTGACAAGAGCATGCTAATAAATAAGCGTGTGTGTTTGATTGTTAGCTTTGAGCATGGTCATTCATGAGCATGCTTAAAATAAGCATGCTAATAACGAGTGAGTGCGTACAGCTGTTGGAGTATGCTAGTTTTGAGCATGCTAATGAGCATTGTTATGTACTTAATGTACGCTGACCTTCTGGTGAAAGGTAATTCGTGTTGTGGGACTCGTTTTGAAGACATCGGAAGGTTGAAAGGCAGAAGCCCCAATGTCGAGTTCCCATCTGATATCCATTTAGGTATGTCACATAGTCTGTGCTGATTGTTTGTGTTAGGTGATGGCATACAGTAATCGCATACAGAGCGCGAAATGGCTAAGCCGACGGCTCATGCAGCCGGTGCATTGTGAAACTATCGATTTATAGGTGGCGGTAGTCCGAGGGCGTCCACTACAGTGACGTATTAGCGCAAGCTGCATCCAAGCCAGGATAAACTGCATTGTACTGATTCCGGCGATAGCTTTAGTGTGATTCAACAGCAAACAATAATTATATACTCATGGCTTAAGCTGTTGTAAAAAAAAGGGACGTGCATACATATAAAATTAATATTGCCACGGGGTCGTGGCGGTGAGAGACAAATCAAACACTTGAAATTAATTAAAGTTGTATTAACTAAAATCACTGGATACAAATTTAATTGCAGCAATATTCTTTCTAAATTTCGCACTAGTCACTCAAAAACCTTCCATTTATATTTATATTTGTATCGCTCTGATCACTATCGAACACTTCCCACACGTTGGTAGGCGCTTTATCGCTGGTTAATATCCGTCCGCCGCTGTTTCGCTAGCCGCACTGACTTGCCGCTGCTCGCTTCTTGTATCAAAAACAACTGATCGGGCCGCACGTCTGACCGCTCGAGTTCTAGAAACTTCTCGCCTATTTTAGTATATATGGGTTTCTTCCAGAATATCCCGGTCCGCCCGGGAGCCTGCGATACTTCGTGACAATATTTTTAGTGGAGATTTGGCAGGACTATACTCTCGCAATGCTTTATTTCAATTTAGAAACCGATGGTAAACTCAAGACTTAATAATACCAATATTAAAAGTGTTCTAAAGGAATATTGGAACTGGAATGTGTATACGTGGTGAGAAAACGCGCCGTGTATCCTTTTTGGCTTTCTCCACTAACTCGCTGATGATGCCAAGCCCTTGGGGAGATTCTACGAAAAAGAATCAAGTATACCGTATACTAAAATCTTCCCCACTTCCCAGATCCTCCCTCGCTCGGGCTGCTACAAACGTCCCGTAACGAGGCGGGAAATTGGGAATACATTATCGAGCCCTCTTTTGACGGAGCTGAAATTGATCAATTAACCGGATAAATTATTGGCCACTAACCAATCACGCTCAAAGTATTAAACTTAAACAATCAAGTGCCAATTTCTGTAAACTTGTTTCAAAATACCGCAATGCGCTGTCGGGATTTTTGTGAGACGTATTTCGTTTAATTAATTTTGCGATTGTGGGCGGAGTGAGCGATCGAATAAGCGGAAGAAACGTTCATTTGTATATCTTCTACAGTATACTTGGCTGACCATGGAGTTCAGTTTTCCACTTAAAGGATTTTCATTTTGTTTGTATGGTAATTATTTTTTATACGTTTTAGTTTTAGCAAGGGAACGAGGATTATGTTGAAAGTTATAAAAGTGGGGGTGTTGAGAGGATTGTTTTCTTGTACCCGGTGTCTCATAGCGAGTACCAAAAATTTACAGGTAGATTCCTCACTTGATAATGAGTCAAAAATGTTCATGTAACCGTGTAATATCAATCGTTATTGAGATATGCAAAATCAATATTTGCATTTTAAAAAAAAATATTTGTGTCTTACTTTTTGCAAAATGTTGAACTATCATTACACTAAATTGTATCGATTATGAAAAATTCATTCGCTTTAAATCGAATAAAATTTTAAATATAATTTTTTCAAGGTTTTTATAATTTTATTTGAGTTGTATTGAAGCGAATTGATTTATCATGACCGATTACTGTAATGATAGTTTAACTTTTTGCAAAAAATAAGTCAGAAATTTTGATAGAAAAATGCAAACATTGATATTGCATATCTCCATAGATATTGATATTAGATCATGGTTGCTTGAACATTTTCGACTCATTATCAAGGCAGGAATCAACCTGTAAAGTTTTTGCTACTAGCTATGAGACACCCTGTATATGTCCGAATGTAGTGTGTATTTATGCGTCGCTGATGCCCTACTAGTATCCAGCGCCACTATAGCTTGCCCAACGTAAATTGGCGTGCGGCGACTTTGGAACTAAAACCCGCCCCGCCCGCACCCGGCGGTAACCCCTCGCCCTGTCATTCAGTACAATTTTGTATTTGCTCGGGAGCTGTGACATCTTGATTACCAATATACACTGAATTATTATGTCCAAAACATCCTAAACAGTCCGGGATGGTGCAAGAACATGCGCCAATGAAGTATTAAAGTTTTGCGAAGCTGAAAAAGCAAATAATGGACCGATATCACCGTTTGACAGGACTCTAGATAGAGCGGCCGCCATTACTGGTATGTTTCTTTAGTGTTGCCCGACCAAATTTATATTAAAGGCTCCGACACCGTTCACCGGACATTCTGTACATTACGTATTGCGTGATAAATTTACACCCTGGCAACTTTGTTACGCGACAGGGACGCCCTCCCTCGCGCGCCAATTTATACTGGTACGTCTATATTCCCTACAGCATGGTAGATAATAGAAATAAATGTAAGTACAAGGATGATTATAATAAATTATTCAAAGTATGCAAAATTGACAAAAAAGTAAAATATAATATAATACTAGAAGAAATGATAAATAAAATTAATATACACACTGACACGCACCATAACTATGCAACCAGATCGACGGGACGAACAATGAGAATACCAATCACTAACAACGTGTATGGCGAAAGAAAAAGAGAGTATATTGTGCCAAGAATCTTTAATAAATTAGATAAAAAATTCTTTGAGATGATGCAAGACAAAAAAAAACTCCATTGGCTTCAAAAAAGTACAAGCTAAAAGAATATATATTAGGTCCTTACATATGAAATTCACGTTTTGCCGTACTGGAAAATTTGATCTCAAATATCTTCTCTTTGGTTAGGAATTCCAAATCCAAATTTATACAGCTATTTACTCATGTATTTGTGTTTTGAAAATTATAATTCATTTGTTTTTTCCTCAATTGTTTTTTTCTTTGCGTCACTCAGTTTACAAAATGAATAACTTGAAATATCGCGTTATTTACGAGTACGAGTTCCACCGTGGTACCAGTGCTGCAGAAACGGCTCGAAGGATTAATGATGTGTATGGCGACGGTGCCGCAAAAAAAAAACACAGTGCGTTTTTGGTTCCAACGTTTTCGTTCTGGAAATTTCGACCTGCAGAACAAGCCCCGTGGACGGCCGGAGACCAAAGTTGATAATGAAGAATTGAAGGCTATTGTGGAAGCGGATCCATCGCAAACCACATCCGAGTTAGCTGCAGGCTGCGGTGTTAGTGATAAAACTGTTTTAATCCACTTGAAGCAGATTGGTAAGGTAAAAAGCTTGACAGGTGGGTACCTCACGAATTT